>BPLR01004231.1:0-185720 GCA_021605095.1 Caerostris extrusa | reverse complement strand
GTTACGTATTGCTGGTTTGGAAAAATGTTTCAATAGAATGCAACATTTTCCAACCTTTTATTTTGGTGGGAACTACAGCTTTAAAATGTTCCTAAATGGAATATAAGTCGAAAAATATTTTTTCAATTGTTGCGAAATTTAGCAAAATTGCACATGTATTAAAAAATCTCATGAAGAAGCATTAAGTTGAGAAATGAAATCATTTACAAAATGTTAACAGCTGAAATACTCATTTGGAGATCAAAAGACAGTTTGTTCATTATTGTTACAGAGTTTTTTTTAATATAATGAAGTTCTTTTGGAATATTAAAAATATAATACTATGTTCAACAACACTCAACAACTTCACATGTAAGTTTTCCCACAGTCATAATACGAAAAAACTTGGTAAAATGTTCGAAAAATATCAATTTTTATAAAAAAATAATTCATGTGATTTGTAAATGCTTTTGTGAATTTAATGCCACACAGTTTGTTCTTCTTCTTCGTTTCTTTTTGAGCTTGTTGAGTCTTGTGAAATGAAAATAAAAACTCAAAATGCAGACTCTCAGACGTCTGATGTCACTAACTGATGATGGATCTCAAAGCTGCAAACGCTTCACTCATAGTGTCTCCTTCCTCGCATCCTAAAGCAAGTTTGTTGTGGCCATCTGTCAAAGTACTGCCATACATGGGTTTGGAAAAGTCTTGAAATTGTCCCCCCAGTCGAGGATCTTCGGTATTCCTCTGGGTTTGTTGGAGACGGGAGGATCGCAAGGAAATGGGAGAGGGTGATGGCAAGCTGGGAGAGTCGGTGGGACCAGCGCTGGGCGTTTGGTATGGGGTTGAACCTGTGAGGTAACGATCGAGTTCTTTGCCATCGATGTCTCCAAATATATCAGAAACAAAGCTAGAATCAGATGGATTATTAATTGGATGGGCATTATAACTGGAAGACATTGGGCTTCCACCCGGAATGCTCTTGATGAACGAGAATGCGTTGGTTTGATCGCTGCATGTGCTCTTTGGGTACATATCCTGAGATGAGTAAGAACAACCGAAAGAAGCGGTGGTGGGCATGCTAGAATAGGACGGGGCTGATTCATAGGGAGACATGAAATTAAATTGCTGGCTGGGATCCGAATTGCCATCTTCGACTTCGATTTTGATCTGCTGACTTGGTTGGGAAGGGAAGACTCCTGAAGATCCAGCATCACCGACACAGTTATTGTTATAAGTGTTCAAGTGTCTGTAAGTCGGCGATCGACTCAAAGCACTGTATAAGTGACTGGTCGTAGGAAATGGACTATTCCTGTCAGACATAGAAGTGGATGGACTATTGAGAGGTGACATGGAAGACGATGAATGGTAGAAATCGCGTCGCTGACCATCATACGTGGACTGCGATTCAATCATCTGGGAACCTGATTCAGAAAACGTGTACACGGGATTGCCAGACGCAGCAGACAAAGCTTGCAAAGTTGATGCTGCAAGCCTCATTGGAAGACGATAAGGCGGTCTAATGTCCTTTAAGTAATTGGATGTTCCTCCGAACTGAGATATCAGCTGAATAAGAGTGTTATTTGAGCCTCTTGTTTGGTTTGGTTCCCTTCTTTGCATTTGCAGTCGATTGCAAGCATCCTGTTCACTCTGAGGTGGAGACATATCTGGAGTAGGAAGTCCACGAATACCAGCACCTTCCATTCTTTGACTGACACTTTTATCTTGACTATATTCGTATCCAATTCCCAAGTCTTTCTTAGGAAATTTCGCACCAAGTGACACATCATTATCGGGACTTCCATTTGGAGAACAGTCAGGGGTTTGCACTCCATAATAGTCACAATTTAGTTGCTGGGCATGGTATCCGGCTCGGTTAAGATTGTTGCTGTTACACACAGACTGTTGAGGAGTATACGGCATGGGTGAAGGCGCGTCATAAGTGGCGTTAAATCCGTTAGAGTACATTGAATGTGGTGAGGTCGAAATAGCACCTACGTTTGCTTGAGGAATAGGAGGTGTTGGAGCACCTTTAGGTGGAGCGTTGTTTCCTCTTTTGGTGCTTTTTCGTCTTCGAGGTCTGTATTTGTAGTGAGGATAATCTTTTTGGTGCTGTTGTCGAAGTCGCTCAGCTTCTTGGACGTAAGGTTGCCTTTCAACTGGAGTTAAACCACGCCATCTCTTACCTGATAAAAGTAAAAAAATCTTTAGTTTTTTAGAAAACAATATATTTTTTATAGGTACAATTAACATAAAGGACATATTAAATGCTCACATTTGAATTTTCAATTTGTTATATTATTTGTTAAAAATAAAAATTATCAAACAAAAGGATTTAATTGAATTTATTTTATTATTGTTTTCAATCTTTAAAAGTATTTGCTCTACATATTTGAAAAGAACACCTCATAATAATGTAACAAAGTTAACCTAGATAATGTTGAAACATTCTTTCAGAAATTAGCGTAATTATTATTTTTCAATCTTTTTTAAAAGTATATTTAAAAAAAAAGTTCAAAATTAAAAAGTAAAATCATGAAACCGCCATGCACTTTTTAAAAACTAAATGAATTTATTTCATATTTTTAAATAGTAGCAAAATAAAATTAATGAAGAACTCATTGTTATTAAGGACCACCCTACGTTTGATAATAAATTCATTATCATATTAAAATGCGAAACATAGTTGTTGAAAAATAAGAAAGTAGACTCAACTATCATCATCATCTCAAAAGGCAGAAGGATTGCTTTTTAAGTAACTAGAATTTTTATGCCTTCTTCCTTTTTTAATAGTTAAAAATGTAAATAGTTAAGTTTCTTTTTTAAAAAAATGTTTTATTAAATATATACACGCAAGAGCAAAATGTTTATGCATACTTAACATTTAATATATTAACTATAATTCGTTACTGCATATTGAATGTATTTTAAAAACATATGTCATTTAATACATTCAATGAAAAATATCTTCAACACATTCATAATTATTAATACAAAAGTTACTTAATTTTATTAATTAAGATAATATAAAATTTAATACTAAAAAAAAACCAAAGTGAAACTGAGTAAACTTCATGTTTCTAAGTACAGAATCGAAAACTGTAAAATTTTGTATAAAATAAATTCCCGAGGCTAGATTTCATATTTTCTAACTAAAAAGAGGCAAAAAAAAAAAAAAAAAAAAAAAAAAAGACAAATTCTTAAAAAATAACAACTAAGATTTAGTAATAGCTTCTTCTTCGTGTATCATCATCTTCTAAGGGGTGGAACAATTATATCTTCAGATTATTTTCCATTTACTTTTTTAACAATTTCCACCTATAGTTTGATTTAAACATATTATGAACCAAAGATCCTCTCCAAAGACCATCGGGAGTTATTGCACATGTCCTTACATTTATATTGCACGCATCTGCATCTTTTTGACGCTTTGAAAAGTGCATTCATACAATCCATCAATAATCTGTTAAATCCTCGCATTTATACTGCAGGCATCTTTGACGCTTTGAAAAGTACATACATACAATCCATCAATAATCTGTTAAATCCTTACATTTATACCACAGGCATCTTTGATGCATTGAAAAGTACATACATACAATCCATCAATAATCTGTTAAATCCTTATAGTATTTATACTGTATGCATCTTTATTGTGTTGAAAAGTACATTCATGTGGCCATCAATAATTCTTAATTTATACTGCTTTAAATTCTTACATTTATACTGCATGCATTTTCAATGTCTTGAAAAGTACATTCACGTGATCCATCCATAATCTGTTAAATCCTTACATTTATACTGCATGCATCTTTAATGCGTTAAAAAGTAAATTCATGTAATCCATCAATAATCACCTAAATTATTACAAAGCATATCATTTCGTATGCATTAATTACAATTATATATAAAAAAATAAAAGAAAATTTTGAAAAAAAAAGTGACCCCGACTATGCAAACAATAAGAGCCGCTCAACAACAGTTACCTCCATTCCGCCCACAAGCACTGCGGCATTAACACCCCTCGTTTGCAGAACAATGCCATAGTGCTCTTATCACCCCATCCTCTCCACCTGGTGAGCAGAAGAGCGGTCACTGAAGGACCTCGATCTCGATCATCTTCGGTCCCATTTCTTATCCCTTCCCTAACGCGTCGCGACCTTTGGCATCACTTCCCGGGGCCTGTCACGACTTGGGTTGGGCCGGAGCGTGCGTTTTCACCCACCTCGCTCGTTTTTCTTTCGTACCACCCCATTCCCTTTCATCACCCACCACCGGGAGCGTTCCAAAATTTACAAGGAATCGGCTGGTTTAAAATCACAAGTCACGTTAATGTTTATAATTCTATCCGTTTTTGTCATTTTTATATGAAAATGGTTGGACATTCCCGAATGATGTAATGATATTGAATACTAGCAGATGAGCTAGGATTCAATATGGTAATCATTTGTAAAAATAAATAATTAAAAAAACACTTATGATTGATACAGCTTAGCTTATGAATATATATATATATATATATATATTCATAAGCTAAGCTGTATCAATCATAAGTGTTTTTTAATTATATATATATATTTAAGTTAAACTTATCTCTCTTTTATTTATAATATGTCATATATCATAAGGAATACTTTTCTTTTAAACAGAGATTTTATATTGGTCTATATATATGAGCAAATCAGTGAGGATACATAGAATATAAGTCGCACTCATACAATTGCACTTAATCAGAAAAAATTATTAATAAGTAATTAATATTAATTATTTTATTAATTATAAATTTTATAGGTGATAGTAAATTATTAATATATATATATATATATATATATATATTAGTTATAGTTATATATAATCAGAGAAAGAGATAAAAGAGTTTACAGTAATCATTTTCATTCGATATACATTTCTGTGCTATTTTTTAAGATATAGTGCTAAATATATTTTGAATTGATGCTCATTTGATGGTTCACAAAGCAAAAAGAACCATGATATTCAGTGTATAGGAAGGAATGGAGATATCGCCACCTGATGGAAATTCTAAATAACAAAGATTGAAGTAGTTTCTATAAGAAAAAGATGTTAATTCCATACATCAATAAGAAAAATAATTAATCTTATTTCTTGAAAATAAAAAAAAGCTTCAAAAAAAAAATCGTCACTTTTGATAAAATTTTTTGCCATTAAGTGCAATAGCGTGAGTACGATTTATTTCAGAATAAGTTGATTAGATTCTCACCGATTTGCTGATATATATATTATTTACAAATGTCGAACATTGGCGCTTAGTTGGGGCTCTCCAGTACTTTTTGACCATGTCCTCATATAGAGAAAGTGCATACAGTTATTTAAATGTTCAAAAGTCATAGGCCGACTAGAGTCACACAAAAACACAACTTGGGGAATCCACCGCTTCAATTCTATAGAGGTGGTTACGTAAACAGTCATGACCAGTCAAACTTTTAAACAGAACCACCGCTGTCTTTTTTGGAAACTGGGAATAGTTCTCTGTCACCCAGAGAATTCTCCATCTCTTATCTTTAGCGCGTTGAATCTATCTTGTTTAAGAACTTTTTCATTTCAATTAGAGTCAAATTAACAAACAATTTAGCCGGATGAAATGAAAGGGGTCGATTAATGCATTGCTCTATCAAAGTTCCTTTCTTAGCCAGTATATCAGCGTTTTCGTTGCCAATAATACTTCCACAGTGGTTGGAATCCATTGAAAGAAATTCTGTGTGGCAGTGTCTTAAAAAGACCTACAGTTCAAGATTCTTTGGGGACTTGAAAAGTAAAAGGACAAAATTCCTATATATACGTAATTTCTATTTGAAAGAAAAGCATTCCTTATAAAATCTGATAAATAGAGAGAAATAAAAACAGCTTAAGATCATTCATTAGATAAGATAATTTGAATTGAATTTAAAAAAAAGAAGTACTGTCTAAAAATTGAAGGGTTCAAATTAAATTTCAGGTAAGTAAACACACAATAAATATAAGATGTTAAAGAAATGGCAATCACTAAGCATAATACTCAAAAACAAACTAAATGTATATAATTTTCAGATGATAAGAAATGTAGTACAGCGGCAATAGGATTAAAATTACAATATACCACGATAGATCACCATACAATAAATTCACATAATGCATGAAAAGAAATAATAAAGCACAGAAAAAAAAGGAATATGAAAAAGAACAGAATCATAATATCATGATCAACATCATCAAATAGTCTATAATCCACAAAGCATGACATTGTTTAGATCTGGATAAATTGAAATAGTTAAAGGTATTGAAATTACGTCAAAACATTCACCATCCTCACTTGTTTTTTTATGTTTTACTCATTTACTTTTATTTCCATAAAACTTACGAATGATTTCTTTTATTGAAAACAAAATTGTCACAGTAAATTGTCCATTCAGCAAATAATTTAGATCCTAACGATCCAAGCTAATGGAACACTACAATTTGCTGTTCAGAAACATAGAGGGAATCTTGTCTATTGATGTCAGAAATGATGATAATGTGGTTGAAACTGCGCACTTTCTTTCAAACAGTTTGGAATGGAATCAATAAGAAACAAGTTACAAGTCATTACAAACTTCGCGTGCTGTCAGCTTCATTATTTACGTTTGTCCTTATTTTGCAGTAAATAGATTCTTCCTGATAAGACATGGACAACTAGAATTTGGTATCTAGAATAAAGATGCTCTACTTTTTTATTGATATTTTATGGCAATCTGCTGTGATTAGAAAGCAGAAGTTTTTATGAATGTTTTCCAATTCACACCACAAAATGTGAAGATAATAGATCAGGCATGTCTAATGTGTGCCTAAGCAGGCGCAATGAAAAAATCATAATTGAGAACTTTAAAACTAATACTTTTTATGTACTTTTATTGAATACTTATATACTTATTCTATACTTTTTTTTATAACTTACATATACTTTTTATATATTGTATTTTGAAATTTAGCAATGCAAAAATGTAAATAGAACAATGAAGTTTTATTTTTGTTTAAATACCTTCGAAATTTACGACTTTACGATTTTGTGATTACTATGTTACGAAATTTTTGATCATGTTATAGATTGCATACAGTTATATAATTATAGATAATAATTATTACTGTAATAATAATAATAATTATTATTATTATTATTTATTTATTTTTTTTAAGTAATCTAAAAATGCCCTACAGTAAATGGTGTAAAAATCATGTATATACGCAGTCCAGTCACATTAATGTGACCATCACCTACTTTTCAACGTCAACGTGAAATAGCCAAGGTGGCAGCACATTGCATTGTGGAGTGTATATAAAGGAATTCCACTTAATACCACACTCATTAAACCCAGAATATACAAGAGTGTATATCTGGCTTTTTGACAGGGTGGTCACATTAATTATGTGACTGGACTGTGTATATATAAAAGTTGAAAATTTTTCTTATATATAATTGTTCAAATTTATTTAAATTATTTCGTAACTTTAAATTAATAAGAGAGCAACTCATTATAAATCATTACAAATATATATTATTAGTTTTCTTCAGGGAGGGGTAATAAACGTAAGTAAAATATTTCTTAATTCTCCAACATACTTCAATATACATACTGGCATACTTTATATATATATATATAAACGTCTAAATAAAAGCTGTAAAAAATTAATAAAATGCATTGTTTTATAATTTCCTTCCATTTTTGGAAGTCTGTCATTACAATTATTTTTTAAGAAAATCAGTTCAGTAATTATGAAAAAATTTAAGAAGGGAGTTAAGAGGGAAGTAGATAAATATATATACACTCATTATAAATAAAAAAAAAAAAATGCGTGCAAATGTAGAATATCTTTGATGATCCTTAAATGCAGCCTAAACAGTTTTATAAATTCAAACGTGCAGAAAAAAAAAAAAATATTATGTCTACATGCTGGCGAAATCACAGATTCAAATCAATAGTATAGAAAGAGTTTAGCATGTTTTATTTATTTATATATGTATATACATACTTATTATTACATCCGCACATCAGGAAACGTGTTCGCACAAAATGCAGGTGATATTTAACGATGCTTTTCAAAATTATCATTGACAGTTTCTTCTGCAGATAAATATCATGCGCATGTATGTAATTCAGATGTTTTTTTTCGATTAGAAAATATCGATTTATATATGCATATGATTGATGTTTTAATTATCTTTCTGTGTGTTTTTTATTACATTTTCACCAATTACAATGATGTTGATATATTAATTTTTTATGTGTTAATTTATAAAAGATTTTTTTTTTTTTTATAATTTTGCTTTTTTATTTACACATGTATATAAAATGTGTTATTTCTTAAGTACATAGAATGAGAGAGGGAAATAATATTGATGAATCAAATTATCATTGTCAGTTCTACTACAATAAATATCATGCGCATGTATATAATTCAGATTTTTCGATTAGAAAACATATCAGAAAATATCGATTTATATATGCATATGAATGATGTTTTAATCATCTTTCTGTGTGATTTTCTTACATTTTCACCATTTACAATGATGTTGATTTATTAATTTTTTGTGTGTTAATTAATCCCTAAATTTTTTTTTTTTTACAATTTAGATTAACCTGTCTTTTTATTTACATATGTATATAAAATGTATTATTTCTTAAGTACATAGAATGAGAGAGGAAGATAACATTGATGGATCAAATTACCATTGTCAATTCTTTTACAGATAAATATCATGCGCATGTATATAATTCAGATTTTTTTATTTTTCGATTAGAAAATATATAGAAAAATATCGATTTATATATTTATATGATTAATGTTTAATTATCTTTCTGTGTATTTTTCTTACATTTCCACCAGTTGCAATGATATTGAATTATTAATTTTTATGTGATAATTTATCCAGTGATTTTTTTATAATTTATATTAACCTGCCTTTTTATTTACACATGTACATAGAATGTGTTATTTCTTAAGTACATAGGATGAGAGAGAAAAATAATATTGATGGATCAAATTATCATTGTCAGTTCTTCTACAAATAAATATCATGCGCGTTCATATAATTCAGATTTTTCATAATGTATATAAATTCAGATTTTTTTATTAGAAAATATTGAATTATATATGCATATGATTGATGTTTAATTATCTTTCCGTGTTTTTTTTTCGTACATTTTCACCAGTTACAATTATGTTGATTGATTAATTTTTATGTGTTAATTTATCCCGGATTTTTTTTTAAAAATTTATATTAACCTGCCTTTTTATTTACACATGTATATAAAATGTGTTATTTCATAAATACATAGGAGAGATGAAAATAATATTGATGAAAGATTTAATATAGATATCTTGTGTTGTAAGATTTGTAAAAAAAAAAATACAAATTGCAAATTTTAAATTTTGAAAAATAACCTTTAAAGCAAAAAATTAACTTACAAATATTTTTGATAGTTACGATATAATACGTGAATTTAATTCCGGGTTTTATTAATTTTAGAGTTAAGATTTCAAGTAAATTATTTTTAAAGCATAAAAATTCAAATTGAAACGGATGGAAAATTTGAAAAATGATTATTTTGTAACTTTACATACTATATTATGATTATTATTATTATTATTATTATTTTTTGTCTCCTCAATTAGAAAAGCACTTAACTTTTAATACTCAACCTCGTTTTTATGTCAATATGGTTTCCTATGAGTGGATGATTTTTGAGGAAAATAGGCCGCATTTAAATTAAATGTGAGAAAAAATTGCCCGCAACAAAGTAAACACTCTCAATACCATACAGTACCGTTTCAAAGTCTATCATTTTAAATGATATTAGCTAAACGAAGACTATTAAAAGTTGAATTTTTTTGTTCTAATGCAGCTGGCAATTTAGTTATTTTTGATGCCTTAAGGCAAGCGCCGCACTGACGTTCCTCACTTAGCATTACACAGGAGGGGCGTGTAGCTTGAAGATAAGCTACGGACGCGGAGTAACAACTCCCGCAACGCTCTGCAATCATGCTAGACCAAGACCTACGGTTTAAAGTGGATTCGAACCACTACAAACATATATGGCACCGCCGGAACTCGAACCCGAAAGATATGGTACCGAGCGCTAGCCACTTGGCCATTCAGGCCCCAAAAGTTTAAAATGCATGATTTATAAATAAAAACCTTTCTAGAGATGTTTTTATTTATTAAAATTTGTTTATCACTAACATTTTTAATATTCATTTTTTAATGATGGGTTACATAAGTTATCCTAAATTATGCAAGAAAAATTGTTTAGAATTTTTATGTTCACTACAAAGTTAGTCAATAAAATGGCGCAATTTTCATTAAGATTTTTTAGTACTTAATTGCAAAGATTTCCGTGATTTCTCTATTTACTTTTTTACACAATCAAGATATATAAATAGAACTGAACAAATAATTTTTTTGCAATCAAGTCCCACACATCTGACGGATTTTTTTTTTTTTCTTCAACGAATTGAAAAATGATGGTGGGAAGAGTACTTGATTCGTGATGTAAAAGACGACACGTGCCAAACAAACCCACGTGATGCATGTCCAACCAATCACGAATTGCGATTTCTCTCTTTCCACATTTAATAAGGAAATTCCTGGTAGATGAAAACCGACGCATGCGCTTTATCAACAACAGCTGTCGGAAAAAGAAAAAAAAATTTTTTGTTTTGGCGTTTTTGGCACAACTTGGTCGCGAATTAATCACAACATTGATGAAAATGGTGCTCAGTTTTGTGAGGGAGGGTACTGGAGGGGGAAGGGGGGATAGAATAGAGAAACTTAAAGTTTTACTTTAATATACGTTGTTTTTCCGTTTGAGATGAAATAATAAAAAAAAAAATTTTATTTGTGATAAATGAAAAGTCTTTTAAATTTAATGTAGATTTAAATTTTTTTTCCAAAATTAATTCGTTTTAAAAGATTCAAAGGAGTGTATGCATATTTTTTTTCAAATATAAAAAAAAGGGAATATTTATGAATTGTATATATAAAACTCGCTATATTAATACGTATTGTAGATGAATAAGATGATATAAAATATTTTTGTTTTCTGTTAGCAATGATTATAATTTCAAAAATTATTTGATTTTAAGACATTATGTATTAAAATAATAATTAAAATTAATACATTATAATTTTACTAAATTTCTTCAATTATTTGTTGTTAACAATTGCAACATAATCAATTTAAGATACAACAAAATCTTGATCTTATAAATCACTTCAATCTGAGTAATGTATAAAATTAATCAAGATTAATTTTGAGAATCATCAAAAGTTTGAGAAAATAAAAAAAGAAATTCAGACGAAAATATCACAATTAAGATTATACATTAAAGTCATAAATAAAATTTGCATAAAAGGTTTTTTTTTAATGTTTTTAATTTTAACAGTACTGATAGGTTTTATCAATCGTGAAATTAATTCAACGCTAGAAGAATATTAAAATGCCAGTTTATAATAATATGGAGAGTGAAATAATTCACAATTTGCTTTGTATTTCTAAATGAACGAATGTGAATCGAAAAGAACAAATGAACGCATCGAAATGTTATGTTGAGTTCTTAACAAATGAATATTAAAAATAATAATAATATTATCAGTATACGAAGAACATTATTCGAGTGAATATTATAAATGTTTGAATAATGATTTTTTTAATTCCTACTATTAGTTCACACTTTCCATATATATATATATATATTTTATATATCTTGTTCAAATTTTCAATCGTTAATAGTGTCAAGTGTCATCCACTACAAGTTTAAAAATGTATTTGAACTTGAGTGGATGAATAAAAAGTATTCTATTAACGATTGAATTTTTGAACTTGTAGTGGATGACACTTGAGGTTAATACAGTTTTTCAAATATTAATTCCTTAATTAAATTTAATTAATTAATTTTAGTTTTATATATGAGAGAATATAGAAAGGAAAATGGAAAATTGCAAAGGAAATTCGCTTTCTATTTTGCCACTAAATATTGTGATTCTGTCATATGTATATATATTTATTTATATTAATTCTAATTACTTAATAAAAAGTAATTAAAATAAAACTTTTCTTTGTTGATCTAAGTAGGAATTGAATTATTTTTTTTTTTTTTTATTACTTGTTTGTAAATAGAATAAATAAGATAGCAACTTAACAGCTTAAATATTATTGAACAATACCAAAAAAGGAAAACACCATGTGAAAAAAAAAAATATATATGTTATTCAATATCTGGACGATCCCCCTCTCGTCCCCACACGCTAAATACAGGCCCTTGGGTGTTGCTTAATCAATCCCCATTTAAAGCCCTTTTACCTACAGCTTCGCGCCCAGGCTGTGACCATTAATCACCGACTCGTTCTTCTTCCACAAAAAGCACCCGATTCCACTGGTGCACACTCTATTTCTCTTAATCAAAACTGACACATCGTCACATTAGGCGCTTAATTTATGACCTAAGTAACTGGAAAGGAAGTTGTGTATTTTGGTTGGTTTTTATTAGGGGTTAATTGGCTTCTCTGTGCAGGTACAAGAGCTTCACTCGAGCTCATGTCGTTTAGCTTCCAGGACGATTTATTTTGGGAAGTGGACAGGACACTTGTAGCGACAACTGGGATGGAAGAGTTAGCAATGGACGTGGAAAGGTTTTGTAAATAAACATTCGCTAGGAGTTCCTTTTAACACAATAAATCCTAATTCCTATAAATATTCTTACTTTAAATCCTAATAATTCTTATAAATATTCTTACGTTAAATCCTAATAATTCCTATGAATATTATTACGTTAAATCCTAATAATTCCTAATTCTTATGAATATTCTTACGTTAAATCCTAATAAGTTCTATAAATATTCTTGCATTCAATCCTAATAATTCCTACAAATATTCTTACGTTAAATTCTAATAATTCCTACAAATAATCTTACGTTAAATTCTAATGATTCTAATAAATATTCTTACATTAAATCCTAATAATTCTTATAAATATTCTTACGTTAAATCCTAATAATTCCTATAAATATTTTTACATTAAATTCTAATAATTCCTACAAAATTAAGCTTTTTAAGTTTCTAAAGAATTATGAAAATGAAAATTTTACAATAAGAATTTAAAAGTTTGATCTGCATAGTAATAATTTCATCGAAAATAATTTTCGCATTTTCTGGTATAAAAGAGGCATCTTTTGAAGATCATATATTGGAAAAACAGACTGCACCAAATAAAATAATATTATTTTTTTTTAAATTTATATGCTATTTCTTTCTGACCTCCTTGCACATGTCAGACATATGTATACACATATTTGCGTAAAATTCTTTGGATGAGTATTCGTTGTAAGTATACAGACTTATTACTCGATATCTGAAATAATATAAATTACTTTTATTGTTTGTTCACTTTTATATGCATGTACATAAAAAAAAGGGGGGTGCACCTTATATATAACACATATTAATTAGTTTTACAGGTCAAAATATTTTAATATCTCTTTTTAATTAAAAAATATTTTAAAAGAAGAAATTTTTCTTCGTTTTATAATACATAAACTTAAACTTATAAAATTCATGCATATAAAATATTAAAAAATGAAATATGATTCTTTCTTTTACGTCTCTTACCAAAAGTACTTATAATTTTACAACACATACTCGTTATTTGTAGTTTCATAATTAATCAAATTCTTAAATTATTATAAACACTTTTCTTAAATTATAACAAAATTTTGGAAAAAAAAGGATTTGGAGATAATTTAAATCTTAGAATTTGTAATAATATAATTTCAATTAGAATTTGCAGTAATCTAATTTCAATTCTAATTCAATTAGAATTCTAATTTGCAATAACCTCATCCAATATTAAAACATTTTAAAAGATTAGATATGTTTTCTAACTTGTTTTATATTTTTAAATATTTGTGAACTTTTGTTTAACATTCAAAAATAATACAGTTTATAAATTTAATTTTTTTTTCATTTGGATCTACAATAATAATACAAACTCTCGTGGACCAAAAAGTAATATTATTTTTTTTATTTGATCAACAACAACAAAAACGCATGAGAATCACTAAAATTTTAAGCCTCAAAGCATATATTAAAATAAAGAAAATTGTTGAAAATAGTGCTTTTAAAATAATAAGTCGATTAATAATAAAACATTAAAAATTATTTTCCAAAAGTTCTAGTATATCTGCTACATTTTAGACAAATATTGTTTTTAAATTTTAATTAATGCTGATTTTGCTCTTATATAAAAAGTTTGCTCTACTGTATATGGTTTTAATTATACTCATATTCCTTTTAGAAAAGTTTTTATAAATTTTGATTTGTTATTTGCATTATTTTAAAAACCTAACTCAAATATTCAGTTGAAAAATATTTTTATGGTAAAATAAATAATTGTGAAAGATATTTGAGGTTTTTCTCCTATCATGAATATAATAAATTTTTATAAGACATTCATAAAAAGAATGTATATGAACTATAATATCATAAATACTAATATTATATATTTAAACGAGCGATGATTTACGTTTCTCTCTATCTTGTTTTGTCTACGCGATCTAAAAATTACCATAATAATTCAAAAATTTTTAATTATAATTTTTATGCCCTGTTTTAAAAATGTGTTTTCCTATCAACTTTAATAATACAAGTAAAAATTTATGAACTGAATATACATATTTATAGCTAATTAATTCAAATAAATACACAAAAATTAAATCAGACAACTTGTGTAAAACTACATGTAAAACAAATCAGATCGTGTAGTCTTATTTACATGTCTGAAAAGTTACATCACTAACACAATGGAAATAACTACTTACGAAATGCAGCATATAAAATCTGTAAATCTTCAATTACCTACATTAAATCCCATGCGACGCCATTTTAAATATGTGGGTCAATTTGTTTTACGATGAATTAAATACCATGGCTTGGCGACATTATAGATCGACTACAAACCCAACCCCAGTGAAAATTACAAAACCCAATCTTAAACACAACAAATAAATAAATAAAAAAAAAAAAATCGTGTTGTCTAATTAACCTAATCTCTTCCCCTCGATGTTCAACTTGCAGGTTTCTGACCCTCAACACACTTAAACGGAAAGCTCGCAAACAACATTTGACCTCCACGGTATCGAACTCAAGCCCGAGACTCGAATTTTACTGGACAAATTAGCCTGTGAAGACAGCGTTAGCGTGAGGTTTGCGCTGTCCCACAGCCCTGCGAAGATTAATAATAAGGCGACATTAATATTTGTGTTGTTTTTGTAGCCTGCGGGATGGCAACGGTGTAGGAACAGGTGCATGGGAAAGGATTTAGGCTTAGCGGATGGATTCATTAGATGATGAGGTTTTGAGAAGGTCATCTTCCCAAGCCGCAGTCGGTAAATAAATTGATAAATGAAAAAAGATGTTGATTGATAATTTTTTTTTTTTTTTTTTCTTTGCGTGGATAATTCGTTTTTATTTATTTATTTTTTTTTTTAGTATAAGGTGTGGTGTGGTGGTTTTTTATTCTTCTTTTCTTTCACTGACTTAGTTGGAAGGCGGATGAATCAACAACTTGCAGCCAAGTCGAAATGGTCTCTTTTCTTTTTTTTTTTTTCTTTTTAAGGTTTTATTAATGATAGAGGTTTCTTGATAGCAGCTTATAGAACAATGATTTTTTTTTTTTCAGCAAATGTTAATAAAGAAAGTTAAAAAATAAAAAAAAAAAAAAAAAACGGCACGAGTATATCATTAGAAATTCCATTTAAGATTTTTAAAAAATACTTTTTTTGAAATAAAATAATTCTAAATGTGTTTATGTCATTGACGGTTAAATTGTATGATTTTTTTTTTTTTTTTTTTTTGTCGCAAGATTAATTTTTTAAAGTCTATTATCAAATATGCGAATGCGGATTCTTTTAAATTAAAATTTTGATAAAATACATTTGCTTTTTTATTATCCAAATATTAAAAAAATTGATATCGAAACCTTAAAAATTTTATGCGTGCTATGTTATTAATAATTTGATATAGAAAAAAATTATAAGTAATATAACTTTTGAATATTTACATGTTTAATTTTTAAGTTTGCAATCATATTTTAATCAACAATGTTGAAGAAAAAAATTGGAAGCTATTTATAAAGAGATTAATGTGATAATGATTACAAGGCGTAACATAAAATAATATTATAATAAGATAAGTTTAAATAATGTATTTTGTTTTAAAGTATTTCAAAACTCGATTATGATTAAAAAATTAAACATTCATGCAGAAATTCAATGGAGGACATACTCTGGAAATTTTTTAAAATGTAAATCGCAGAGGAACTATAGCTACATCGAAATTAAAGTGAGCTCGTGTTCAATGAGTTCCTGTAGCAACTTTGGAAAAAAAAAGGTGTGCATTTGCTCAATGAATTAATAGCATGTAAAGAAATTAGCATTTTGCTCAATGAGTTCCTGTAGCATCTTTGGAAAAATAATTGCGTTTACTCAATGAGTTCCTGTATCATTCTTGTGAAATTAATGTTTTTGCTCAGTGAGTTCCTGTAGCATCTTTGGAAAAGAAATTAATGTGCGCGTTTGCTCAATGTGTTCCTGTAGCATCTTTGGAAAAGAAATTAATGTGTGCGTTTACTCAATGAGTTCCTGTAGCATCTTTGTAAAAGAAATTAATGTGAGCTTGTGCTTAGTGAGTTCCTGTAGCATACTTGGAAAAGATATTAGAAAACGAAAAAATATTTAAATGGTGTTCAGTACTTCTCATTAAGTACTTTCACCACTTCTCATTAAGATAAGCAACTACGAACAACTACGAGCATAATTACGTAAAAGTAAGTACGTAAAGTAATTCAGTCTCATTTTTAGGCATACAATTTTTTAAAGAAGAATTTCAAATGAAAGATCATTAAACACCGTGTATCAGATGAGCTGTTCACCACCAAACTAGCTAAGCAGAATGTGTACTATCGAAAACGGTTATGCAACAATGTCTGTGGCAGCAACAACAACAGCAGCAAGTAATCGCTACACTGCATTCCTATATTTCAGCACACTGCAAGCAGTCTGTGAAAGTATATGAAATTCAGAAACCCGATTCCCAGTCCATAAAATACGCGAACGTAGGCGAAAATTTCGCCATTCCAGCACGGAGATGAAACAACACTAGTGTTCTATTTGCTTTTTCCTGCAGTTTGGGCCAGCAACAACTTAGAGGGTGTAGATAGATCACTCATGTGGTCGACGAAGCGTTGCTTGGCCCACTTTTCTCACACCTTTTCTAATAGCGGGTGGGGCGGTGGTATGTAGAGGTATCTGAGGTTTCCTCAACAACAACAGCCTCACCCCATACAAGAAAAAAAAAAAAAAAAAAAAAAGGTCTTCCCGTTTTTCTGATTAATCTATTATATTATTGGAAACGTTAGGGGTGGTACAGATCGGCTGTAATATCTGTTATCAGGTTTAAGTTTAGTTTGAAACCTGTATAGGGAAAAGATATAATATTACTACAGTGTAATTTTGGTTCTAAATATAAAGTGCTCCAAGGTTCTCGGAATTCACTTAACTTTGAGGAGAAGAATAATTGCTAGTGTAAGATTTTTGGTATCCTTCATTGCATTTGAATGTAAACAACTGAAAGAAACAATGTGATTTTTTTTTTTATATAACAGCAAAAAGGTCTTGCGGCCTTTATTCTAAATAGAAATTTCAGAAATGAGATTAAATAAAAATGCACGGTAGTTGTTCCTTTCGAAGTATTTAATTGATTTCACAGCTATTTATTTCAGTAGTTTTCTTATTGATTTTAAAAACTGTTTATTTTTTTTGTAAAATTAATATTATCGGAATCGTATAAATAAAATTAATGATCTGCTATTTCAACTTTTGTCGAGCGAAATAAAAAAAAAAAAAATCATTAATGAAATATAATGGTAAATACTAGGATATTTCGGATTTTAATTCATTTTCTGTATTTTCATTCCGTAATAATTATATAGGGACTTGATGGGCGAGTGATTAGCGCTTTGGTGCCCGGTGCTACAGATTTCGGGTTCGAGTCCTGGCGGTGCCATGGATGTTTGTAGTGGTTCGGAATCCACTTTAAACTGTAGGTCCCGGTCTAATACGACTGTAGAGCGCTGGACGTACGGTTGACAACCCTAACCCGAGAAAAGAAAACATTTTTTGTCTTGAAATTTGCCAATAGGCAGACGGCCTTAGCCCACCATGGAGTTGTTGCGCCAAAGAAGAAGAGGAAAAATATATGTTTGTATAAATTGTTATTATGGATTTTTAATTATTCCAATGAATGTAAGTTTCTCTTAAAATGAAGAGATTTGGCAATTGCAGTTATGATTCTAAATCCGTCTTTGATTATTTGAAAAACAAATCAATATTAGTTAAACTTTTTAAAATATTATTTATGCCCATAAGTGAAAATTAATAATGTCACAAATGAAAAAAAAAAAATGCTCGTAAAGCAAATTTTGGCATTTATTAATGAAATGACTAAAAATGATAGGAAAAAAATCACAAAAAATTTATAAAAATAATGTGAAACTAAATGAAATTTCCCAAAATATCATGATATATAGAATATTTCTGTTTTTGTAGTTCAGGTAAAAATATAACACAGTTACTTTAAATAAAATATTACACGCGAATTTCATTACTCATTAAATCGGGGAACTAAGGATTTTAAGTTAAAGATTTTAAATTAAGTTAAGAAATTTATTGTTTAATTAATTGTTTAATAAATTTCTTAAACTATTCAATTCTCAAAATTTACTGAAAGATGCTAAAGTAATTGCATAGGAAAAAAAAAAAAAAATTCAAATTTTGTAATGAAACATTGCAAATAAATTATATTTACAAGCTTAAGTCATTTTTGTACTCTAAAATTTATTCCATTAAGTTATCTCAAAGCATTTGCCTTCAAACTCTAAAACGCATTACACTCTTCTAACCCATCACCCTTTAACTCCCTTTTTTGTTGAAAAACTAAACACTATTTAAAACTTAAAATCGTTCATTAAACAGAGCTTCGAAAACCACAGAGACTTCCTCGGCAATCTGCACGCTAAAACATTTTGCAAGCACAGACCGATTCCTTCACTTGAACCATGCCAAAAAGCGAAAAGCAAATATTGGCCATGGCGGCCAACTGTGACGAGATATTAAAGTTTTTCGTACGATGGTGACCCACATCTATGCCATCTTTTGCTACGGATTTTCTACGTAATGGTGCCTCTCTCTCCTCAACCCCTGTACCCTGATTTCCATTTGCAAAAGACTTCTTTTTTTCTGAAGTGACATGAAAAGGTTGGGAGGGGGATGCCGGTGGTGAAGGAGGAGGGAGTGGGGGGGGGGGGATAACACCTCCACGCGCGATAGTGACCAAAGAGTTCCGAGATTATTACCTTATGCCAGCGATACAGATGTGGGTCACCTTATTTTTATTTTGATTAAGTTGCTTTAAGTGGTCAACTTCTCGTGAGTGTGTTTCTCCATCTCATACCAACCTCCACTTTTCTCTCTCTCTCTCTTCCGAAATTGTTAATACAAGTTTCTCAATCGACTTTCCACATTAAAAAAAAAAAAGCTTCAGAATAAAAATAAAATAGCTATGAAATCCATCATTAAATTGTATATTTCAAAATGAATGTATATTAATTTAAACAGCTAAAAGTAAGTTAATAGTGTGTAAAAAACATAAATTATATGATGAATTTATATTCAGGGTTCGTGACAATGTAAAATCTTTAATTTTGAAAATGCCCAAATAAAGCTGTGACGTATGGCTTTATAAATATTGCTATAATAATATAATTTTATAATATGGTTATTATGACAAATAATAACCATAAAACCCATCATTAAATTGTATATTTCAAAATGAATTTAACAGCTAAAAGCAAGTTAATATATGTGTGTAAACAAAACAAAAAAAAAAAAAAAAAAATATCATAAGAATTCTATATTGAATTTATATTCAAAGTTCGTTATGATATAAAAGCTTTAATTTTGAAAATGCTCAAATAACGCTGTGACGCATGACCAATTAATTACCATAAAATCCAACATTAAATTGTATATTTCAAAATTAATGTATATTAATTTAAACAGCTAAAAAAGTTAATAGACGTGTGTAAAAAAGCATAAGAATTCTATAATGAATTTATACTCAGGATTTGTGTTGATGTAAAAGCTTTAATTTTGAAAATGCTCAAATAAAGTTGTGACGTATGGCCAAATAAACATGTGACGTAAATAAATGGAAAAATTATTATTGATTTATATACAAAATGACTATATATATAATATTTAATAAAAATTCTTTGATCATCAAGGAGTTGATTTTCTTGTTTATTAACTCAATCTTTCACCAAAATTTATATATATATTCCTTTTTGATGGATATTTGATTTTTTTTAATATATAAACTCTGCGTAATATAAAGATGTATGAAATATTTCATATTAGTAAAATAATATATAGTTTTCTCTTAAGATTTTTTTGAAATATTTTTCAATAAAATCTGTTAAATAATAAATATAATATGCTATTTACTGAAATTCGGTAACGATAGGCTACATCTGCTAATCCAATATACAAGACAAAATTTGATTGATACAATATAAGACTAATATATATATGACAATACTAAATAAAAGAAAGCACATGAGTAAATAACTTTTTTCACCTTATCAATAATTTGGAAATCTCATGATTCTCTATCAAAATATTTAAGTAAACGAAATTAAAACTTAGAACTTCCATCATTGAATATAAGAAGAGATCAAAGTATTTTCAACATGTTTCAAACATTTTCGGCACGTAATGACATATAGTAAACAATCAATTGTTATTATTATTATTGTGATTCGGAAAAGTATCGGAATATAACGAAAACAATAGACGAACTATAACACTATTACGATAAAGTGGGAAAAGAAGATAACAAATACCTCAATTTATAAATTTCGTAGATTTTATTTTCTTTTTTTTCCCACCTGATAATGAACGCTGGGAACTCACACTCAGATGTTAATGTACGAAGATGAGAATCAAAATATTTTTTCCGAAACAATAAAAATAGAAGTCAATGTCCACACACACACAAAAAAAATATATAATTTGTGGAATTCAGAAATTAAGAAAATTATGATACACAAAAGAATGAGATGAAATATATAAAAAAGATTGTTATGAGAAATGAGAGGTCAGACCCAGAGAATTAAGTTCAGAGGCAGAAGGAATTTTTGGAAAATGGAAAATAACCTCTACCCACGCCCTCCGTCACGTGGTTATTATTATTTCTTCACCCGTCAGGGAAAGTTGAGAGTGACCAACCACAATGGAAGAGGACAAAGTTCGAATGTTGGTCACTGCTCTCCGAGGTCCTCCCCATTGTCTCTTCCATCTCATTTTCTGATGATAATTCCAAAATCGATGAATTCGAAAAATGGGGGAAAAAACGCACCCAATTTCCGACTTCGATTATCTTTTACACACAAAAATCAGTAATTTGTGAACCAAACCAGAAAAACACCGAATAGACGTAGAGAACCTGGACAATAGAATTTCCACCTGATTTATCTCTGGCAGAAATCAATCTAACTTTCTGATAATCGCTGGTACAACCTTTAAAAAAATTGCTTTCGGAAGTTCCGGTTCGCCGTCGCCAAAAATTACTACAACAAATTAAACTAATGCAAAGAAAAAGGTACTTCATAACTTTTTTTCTTCACGTCGCCAATAATTTGACAAGAAGTTCTTCTCCCAAGCGTTCTAATCGCCATCGAACTCTGCCCACTTCGCCCTCGAAGATGATCTCTCTCTAGAAGAATGGAACTGTTCACCTGAAGACACGACCCTTATCATCCAGCAGAGAGAACGAGATATACACATGGGGAAGGAATTTACAAGTTCTTTTCCACCCCTCTTCTGAAGAACAAAAGAACGGGCCTAATGGGTGAAAATGTACATCGGAAGCCAAGAACTTCCTACTCTAATAAATATCCTTTAATAAGCCTGGGGGAAGGGGATGGCACAAACTGGGGATTCGCCAGTCTGTGATTCACAGTCAACCGGGCAGAGGAGCAGCAAATTGCGGGCGATTTTGTTGCGAGGCGACGACCGGAACTGGTCAGAGGTCTCTCTTTTCCAAGTACGGGGTGTTTGTTGGCAGGCGAGGAGTGACCAGTCTTCCAGGGTTGTCAACCTTCCGTCTCACTTCGCTGGAAAACCTCCAGGGATCTGAGAAGAGGTCCCACGCGAACACAAGATGCCTTTTGAACCGCCGATAGGCAGTGTCACGTACGGGCGGAATTTTTTCTCCTGGAATTATATTTGTGATTAGGTTTACGTTTCTGTGCAGTTTATTAAGAATTCCAAACAGCGCTCTAGGATCGGACTCTCTTCTTTGTTACGTGGGAACTGCACAAGATGGTTAGAAGAATAAAGATTTTGCTAAACGCAAATAAGTTGTACATAATTTAATATTAAAATCATATTTAAAAATTAAACATATCGAATATTGCAGCTTTTAATTTAAATTAATTATTAAATATAAATTACTATTTATTATTTAATGCATTTAAGCAATTTGTTATTGAAACATTTAGTATCATTTTTCATTTTTATAAAGCAGTTTTAAAATTGTTTGTTATATAAATATTGAAATGAAATTTTAAAATTATTTTTTTTTACTAAATAATTCAGTAAAATTACCTCGCGTTTGGTGTGTTGTATCACAGAATTTAAGCAAATTAATCTCAATGAAAGTTTTATAAAATAAAAGTATAATAAATGCGCTAAGTTTGCTATAGAATTTTCAAAATCAAAAAAATATGAGGAAAAAATAATATTAAATGACAATGTTTGTTGCAAATTAAATTCATTATAAATTTATAAAACTGTTGCATCGAATCATTAATGTAAAAACATAGATGTAAAAATAAATCATTATGAAGCATTTACTATTAAAACCAAGAAGATGCACATTTTAATGCTGTAATTATGTAAGATATAGAAATTCATCTACAGTGAAAACGCTGATAATTTTAAATGATTGAAACCAGCCAAAAGTGTTTCGTTTCTTTGATCTAAATTTGTTTATAAATTATCTTTCTTTTATTTTTTTATGAATCATAAGATCGTAATTGAATTTATAACAAATATTGGCGATGAACTATTTTTTAATGAAAAATAATCTTTAATTGCTCATTAAAAAAGAAAAATTTAATTATGTTTTGTATATCAATTCGAAAATATTTTTAATAAATTTCATTCAATAAATTCTGGTAAAAACTTCGTTATTGGAACACATATTTATTGGGTGCATGCTATACTTGCTCCCACTAATAGGGAAAAAATAATGAATAAATAAATAAAACCCCCAAATACAAAATTACGTTAATATACCATCCTTTCTCTCTCTAAATAACACCTGTATTTCCGCACAAAAACAAAACTATAGAGTATAAAAATCCAGGAATTTCAAACCTACTTGAACGTGAACAGAGGATTTAAAAGGGGAAAAAAACAAAAAAAAAAAAAAAAAGAAAGAAGAAGAAAGAAAAAACAAAAAAAAAAAGACACTATTTTTTTTCCCCCAAACCAGAAAACTACTTTCTTACAACGAATTATTAAAATGCCACCATTACACGCACATATATATATAAAGAAAGAAAAAAAAATTTTTCAACCCCATTCTGCGAGATTCTGAAATAATTAAAAAACATAAATAAGGAGAGAGAGAGAGAGAGAGAGACTTCCATCATTACCTGTAGAGAAGTGCTGAGCTTTCTCGTAACAGAGGTAGCCCTGAGGCCCGATGCCCCCGGCAGGGAGGGGAGGAAAAACCAGGGCCCCCCGGGGCTGCGTTGATGGTCGGCCGTGGGAAAACGTCTTACGGCTCTACATTTTTATTTAGTGGCGCCTCGTAGAATAGGAAGTAGCGCTTCTTGCTGTTTTTATTTTCTGGCTCTCTGAGTCTCTGTTTCGGTTTACGTGCAACAGCCAGCGACGTTTACGTGTAGAAGCAGTATTGAAAAAGGTTTCCTTGTGAAGTTTTTTTTTTTTTTTTTTTAATGTGTATGCTTTTAGATGGTCGAATAAAAGTGGTAATGAGGAAAATCATTAGAGTGCGAAAAGTAATTATGAAGTTAATTTTTTATCGGTAGGGAAATTAAGAAAAAAAATTAATAAATTCAGGACTAATCTACTTGTTTACAAGAGTCACCTTGTCATACTATGCAACACATATACCATGATTTGATTTATGTTCCTTCTGTGCAGCAAAATCAACTCTACATATTTTATTAATTATTTCCTTGAAGCTCATTTTAAAAGGAAATTAAAAAAATATTTTAATAATTTAATAAAATAATTTAAAAAAAAAAAAATTATAAATTTAAAAATAATTAATTAAAAATAATTTTAATAAAACTTAAGGAAATTAAACAAAAAATTCAAGATTTAATTATTTGCTTACAAGAGTCACCTTGCTATACATATACCATGATTTGATTTATGTTCATGCAGTGCAGCAGAATCTGCTCTACACATTTTATTAATTATTTCATTGAAATTAATTTTTTATTGCTAAGGAAATTAAGAAAAAATTCAGGATATATCTACTTATTTACAAGAGTCATCTTGTCATACCATGAAACACAAATACCATGATTTGAGTCATGTTCATGCAGTGCAGCAAAATCGACTCTACATATTTTATTAATTATTTCATTGGAGTTATTTTTTTTTATTACTAAGGAAATTAAGAAAAAAATTCAGGATTTATCTACTTGTTTACAAGACTCACTTTGTCATACTATGCAGCACATATACCATGATGTGATACACGTTCATGCAGTGCAGCAAAATTTACTGTACACACTTTCTTAATTATTTCACAAAAAGAGTAGAACCTTTAGAAATATTCTTTTTTAAATAAACTCTTTGTCCTTCCAAAAATCTCGAAATGGATTTCCAGTTATATGCTATAGTGCATGTAATATATGCTATAGCGCATGTAATCCATTACACTTACCGCTCTTAGCAAAATTTATTATATAATGATCGAGTTATCACTAATCATTTAATTGCATGAAAATTTGAAAAAAAAAAAATCCATTCTCAAACTTAAGAATTTAATTATGTTTTAACAATATTATATTATTGAATAAAATAAATGAAAAAGAGGTCCAGATCTCCATATAGAACCCTATAATTATAAACCTACACTAACATTTTCACCAAGGTTACAAACTACCTATTAATGTCTTTTTAAAAAATCTGTTCAGATGATTCTGAACTTCTTAGTTGAATGTACTTTATTTTTTGCTTTATTCATAGTGGAAGTTCCACGAAACAGACGTGACACAGCAAAACTTTCATCCCTGACCTCATTTCTCACCACAGTTATTTATACAGTTAATAATTTTATTATGATAGTGCTATATCATAATAATTATTATTATAGAATGCAATTTAAAATAATTGTTTCTTTTCACTTTAGTTGGAATATTTTTTGCAGTTTTTCATAAATATCAATAAATGTATTATTTATCTTTAACCTTATTTATAAATAAATATCAGTTTATATTAAAAAAATATTGTTATTTATCTCTATTATTTATAATTTTTTATTTCTAGAAGTTATTAAATTTTTTTTGAAATTAGAATGTACTTGAAATTCAAGTTTTCATTTTTAAAAATATTAGATAATTAGTAGAGAACTAGTTATCTAATATTTTATTTGAATTAATAATTAAAGTTTAAAAGTAAAATTTTCTTTTCCAAGACAACAAAAGAATAAATAAATAAATATTCCGTTTCACAGTTGAAAGAGAAATAATTTTTTTTCAGTAATTATTTTTAAAATTTTTATATGTTATTGATATAAATTTGCTTAATTATATTATTTATTCCAATTCTTAATTCAACAGAATTTTTTAAGACATGATTCTTTTCGTTTGTAATTTAAATTACATTTCTTAAACTTTAAAAAATTTTTCTCTTGTTATGCTTTCTATTCTAGAAAGAAAGGGGAAAAAAATAAAGTCTTAAATTTCTTATTTATAAATTGTAATTAATGGTTATTTTTTTCCCTTCAAAATAACAATTTATAAATTATTTAGTTTTATTTTAAAGATGAAAAATATAATTTTAAATAATTGCAAAAGCAAACATATATTAAAACTAGTACTTAAAGTTAATATAAATTTAGGTCTAATGTTGCAATAGTTAATAATGTAATGTTCTAATGTTGCAATGTTTCTATAATGTTCTAATGCTGCAATGTTTCTATAATGTTCTAATGTTGCAATGTTTGTATAATGTTACAATATTTGTATAATATTATAATGCTGTTAGTTTAATGTTGCAATTATAATAATACTTAAAATCCACACACTTATGTCGAAATAACCGTAAATAGAAAATGAATTAATCTGAAAAAGAAAAAATATTTTTGAATAAATTCAAATAAAAATATATATTAAAGCTAGTATTTAAATTTAGAATAAATTTAGCTCTAATGTTACAATAGTTTGTAATGTTATAATGTTTGTATAATGTTCAAATTTTGTAATGTTTCTATAATGTTATAATGTTGTTAGTTTAATGTTGCTATTACAATAATACTTAAAATCCCACACACTTATGTCGAAATAACCGTAAATAAAATGAATTAATCTGACAAAACGAAACTCATACTCTTTAAATAAATTTTATCTCTTTTTAACAATCTTTAAACATCAAACTAAAACTAATTCATAATGATTTAAATCGCTATATAGACATATTCAAAAAAAAAAAACAGCATTTTGAAAAAGGAATATTTACAACATTTTTTATCAAACAGGAACATCAGGTAAAAGAACGATTTGAAGAATCAATAGCCATTCTTCATGGAAAACAGTTACAAGGACAAGCGACTTATACTACACATATCAGTCCTAATATTCTAAAGGTTGTATAGTTTAGCCTGTATACCGTAGGAACCGTAAACATTAAATTTTTCTTTGACAAGTAGCACTGAAGCTATATCCTTCGAATGAATACGTTTTCCACATTCAATGTCTTGGGAAAAAAATAATAATAAAAAAAAGCAAAAAAGGTTGAATGCAGAGCGTCCGTTAAGTTGCAGTTGTTGCTCCGAAGGCTGAAAGTCTAGACAGAAAAATAAACCTTTTGTGAAGTTAACGATTTTATTCCATGGCGACGAATGCTTTGCTCCGCTTAAAAGTATTTAGAAATAAATTGAGAGGATGCGCTCTCATATTTATTGATGCTTTTATGCATCCGAATTATTTTAATACCATCTGTAGCTATTCATGTATTTAAATACAGTTTAAACAGGTTTGAAAATAATAATTTCCAAAATATCTACAAAAAGTTTTAAAAACAAATAATAATACAAACTAGAAGAAAATTTATAAAATTTGGACATTCTGAAATAAATATAACAATTTATTGGCATGCGATAGTCAGTTAGCGAATTTATTGATAATTGTTTTTAACATATTTTCTGTTAAATTTTCTACAATTATTTCTGTATTATGAAAGACATTTTTTCCTAATGCAGCTGGCATATATTAGATAGTTATCTTTATGTCATAAACAAGGGCTGCACCGACGTTACTCATTTAGCACTACCCAGTGGGCACGTGTAGCTTGAAGATATGCTACGGACGAGAGTAACACTACCCCCGCAACGCTCTGCGGTCATGTTAAACCGGGACCTGCGGTTTAAAGTGAATTCCGAATCACTACAAACATCCATGGCGCCGCCAGGTCTCGAGCCTGAAACCTGTGGTACCGAGTGCCAGAGAGCTAGCCACTCAGGCATCAGGCCCCTTTATTATTATAAAAGACATTTACTAAGAATATTGGCACTTGTGAAATAATCACACACATTAGGATGAAACTTGTGAACTATCTTATTACTCAATCATGTTAAAAATCAATATTTAAATAAAGATAATTTGAATAAAATTTGTACTTATCCGCATCAATTTCCTTATTAATTGTAATATATTTTAATGGAATTCTTTAATTCTGTATATGAAATGCAAAGAATAGACCCTCATGTTCAAATAATGAAATTCAAAAAAATTTCAGCGCTTGGTACATAATATTCTTTTTGTAAATATAATTAAAGATTATAATATATTTTAGGATACTATTATGAATTATATATTGTTACTATATATACACTATCATAAATTATTATTATACACTGAAGTGACAAAAGTCATGGGATAGCAATATGCAAATTTTCAGATGGCAGTAGCATCGCGTAGAACAGGTATAAATGCGCAGTGCTTTCGCAGAGCTTTCATTTCTGTTCAAGTTATTCATGTGAAGAGGTTTTGATGTGATGATGACCGCACGACGGGAATTAACAGACTTTGAACGCGGAATGTTAGTTGGAGCTAGACGCATGGGTCATGCCATTTCGGAAATCGTTAGGGAATTCAACATTCCCAGATCCACTGTGTCAAGAGTGTGCCGAGAGTATGAAATTTCAGGCATAACATCCCACCATGGACAGCGCAGTGGTCGACCGCCTGCACTTAACGACCGAGACCGGCGACGTCTGCAAAGAGTCGTAAATTCTAACAGACAAGCAACACTGCGTCAAATAACCGCAGAAATCAATGTGGGACGTACAAGGGACTTGTCTGTTAGAACTGTGCGGAGAAATTTGGCTTTCTTGGGCTATTCCAGAAGACTTCCAACGACTTGTTGAGTCCATTCCACGTCGAGTTGCTGCACTTCGCCGGGCGAAAGGAGGGCCGACACGATATTAAGAGGTATCCCATGACTTTTGTCACTTCAGTGTATATCAACTTCATATTACAGAATATTTACCAAAAAATGGTTTTCACGACCAAAAAACTAATTTTTTTAAAATCACTACCCTTGTTAAAAAAATATTGATCGAATAACAAGTGTATAAGTTCTGTACTACAAAAAACGCAAGTCCACCATCAAAACGAATAGCAAGTGCATAAATTCTGCAGCGCACAAATTCTTGAGCAGGTGCTTGTAACTGTAACCGCTTTCCCACTAATATGGTTGTTACTTTTCAAATCATACTAGATTATAAATGTCGTAAGTACTCACATAAACGTTCCGGTTTTATTTCCTTTTGATATGCTAATGAATTTTTAAAAAACATAAACAAAAATTTCTTGTAAATTTGCATAAATTTTGCATGTCAAAGTGAAAAATATGTATCGCATTCCTAGAGTCATTCAATTCTCACGACCGAAAATTCAACTCTTCCAATTCTATTTTCAGCTTTTATATGATAAGATACCGAACATAAATTATATTAGGTATCATAAGTTTCTAAAAGAAAACATCTTTTTGGAAACGTGAGCAGATTTCATAAAAAACAAATGAAAACTCTGTTTCAAACATTAAGATACCTCATTTAAACATGCATAACAGTTCCGTTGAGATCTTTGGTTCCCATGGTCTTCAGTAGCGATAACGTTCGCCATCAATTAATCCATGAGAAAGTTTATTAGGAAAACTAGGCACGTAGTCGCTTTACTACATTTTTTTTTTTTTTTTTTCTCCCCAGTGTTCATCTCGTTATCTAATCAAGATGAAGACATTAACTTCAAACGAAAGCAACTGAATTAGGTGAGAAAATCCGTGTTGTTTGGGATGATACCCAAATAAAGACTTTCGAATCTCCCAAGACAGAGACATTTTTCCCCTTCTTAACATGAAAAGAACGAGATGCGCTTTGATGTATACATCAATATAAATATATTTTCCAATTAAAGATTTGTCATCAGGTTAAGATATAAATCACTCAGTTTTGGGGTTGATGCATTAACAACCACATGACTTGTTAAATAATCATATGGCATATAACATATTTAAGAGTAGAGATATTTATAGGCGATAAAATATATGCGTGGCCATTAAAATATATTGACGATATTAATAAAAACTGTAAAAGATTAGTTTTAAAAACATCCATTATGTATTCAAAAAGGAAAGGTAAATTGATTTTCATCAATTGATCCCCTTCATCTAACAATAACAATAAAAGATGTACCACAAAAAATACAAATATCATTAAGTTCAAAAGTAAATTTTCATTAAAATTAAACAATTAATCCATATTATGTTTTAAAGGCTTAAATCAAATCAATACTTTTGCAAATATTAAAAAATATTTATGTCTGATTAAGCATTTGATCTGAGGGATCTACTAACTCAGGGAAGCATAAATCTCATATCATATGTCCATTTTGCTCAAAAAATGTAATGGGTAATCTTTTGAAAGAATTTCAGATTTTGACAAAAGATTAAAACAGGGAAAATGATCCAGCTTTGATTTAATAAAAAAATAAACATTTCAATATTAGAAAAACATTTAAATTCACCGTTTTCTATTTTACTGCTGACTAGAAAATCAAATATTTAGTGAAAAACCTGGTAACCGGAATTATACCATATTACCGGATCCTTATTAATATACATAATTTTTTAAACCCTCTACTATATTTATTTCCAAAAACATGTTCAATTTTAGAATTGATGTGATTGCCACTAAATAATAATTCAGCTATGGGAGCCTGATGAATCAACACATATTTGCGAAAAACATTTTTAGGCATTGGTATCAAAACACTCGATAAATAAAAACCGCTTGTTCAAATGGACATCTAGATATAATGAATGATATAATGAGTATTGGTTTGATATAATGAATATTGGAGATAATTTATTTGGTAAATTACGATGAGACAGTGGGCGAATAGAAGCGGGCCTAACTCATTTCTATGTAATAAGTAGAATGAGAACCCTTCCATAATTCATAGATCACGAATTGCGTTTTTAAGAACAGAATCAGATTCTAGACATTACAATCGAATCAGACATGCAGTTGCAGGAGCTGCAGATAACCGTTATTTGTAGCGAACTGCAATAAACCACTTTACTAATCTACTTCAGATCTTCTCTTGTAGCAGCTACTAGGAGATTGGTATCCATATCTCAGCACAGAAGTCTCCACAAAGATAGTCTGTATGTAAGACATCCACCTTTTTAGGTATCTTAACATCTCGCCACCTAAATAAATGACTTAACAGGGCACGCACACATGCCAATTGGAGTACAAGTTTATGGAAATCTGTGTTTTTTATATGATTCCAAATTTTGTTTATTAGTGACTCAAGATGATTATTGGTCTGGCATCCCAGCAATCGGCTTTGCTTCCTACTGACTTAATAAAGCATTACAATTTCGAGCTATTGTGTCTGTACACAGCTGTTAGAAGTGATTATTCCTCACATCAAAATTGATCATACATTGAACATTGTTATGTTTTTACTACTATACGTGAACATCATCATCTAATGTTACAAGGACAGAATCAGATCTTAGCACAGATGTCTTCAGGAAGATGGTCTGTATGCAAGACATTCAGCATTTTGAATACTCTTAACATCACGCCACCGAAATAAATGATTTAACAGGGCACGCACACATGGCAATTGGAACGCAAATTTATGAAAATATGTGCTTTTCATATATGAATCCAAATTTTGTTTATAACTGACAAGAAGATTATTAATCTAGCGTCCCAGCAATGGGCTTAGCTTCCTACTGGTTTAATAAAACATCACAATTTTGAGCTAATGTGTCTGTACGCAACTGTTAGAGCTATCACATTCCACAAAAACTGATCATATATTGAACACAGATATTATGTTACAAAGTGAACATCACAATCTAATTCTACAAGGAAAAGGGTATTACGTTCATCATTGCTTCTTCATATGCAGGCAAGTTTATGCCTAAAAACTATTTATAGATAAAAATTATAAAACGAATTCCATTCTTTTTAAAAGCGTTATTTCTAGTATATCAAGTGCGAATGTATATTTCAAAATTGTTATATAAGTATTTGTATAAACTATCTGTAAAATCTCTAGCAATAGACATCTTAATAAAGTTGTTCAGCTTAAATTTATAGACACAGTCAAGGGAATGGCATATTTATAAGCCCAATTATATAGCAATTCTCGAGTAAAATATTTTCATAAAAATACAGAATTGGCCTTCAGGAAGGGTGAAAAGTACAAAAATGTTTCAGGAAAATTCGATTATCTCATACTTCTCTTTTTTCCTTATTGTAAAATAAGATACCTGCACTTTTTCATATCAGCATTCTACAGGGCATTATATAACCTCGCTATTATCTGTCACAGTCATTTCTGGGTTAATTTAAATTTTTTTAATCTTATCTCATCTGGAGATATTCAAATAAAAAAAAAAAAAAAAAAAAAGAAAGAAAATTATACACTACAAAAAAACGAATCGCTAAATAAGTTCTTAGGGGTTAGGTATCCATTCCAAAAGAATAAAAAATTAGACTTGAAAAGAGAATGTTAAGTCACGACAAAATTTTTCGAAAGTAATTATTTGAATCACGTAAAGATTGCAGTGTAGGTATATAATTTTTAATTACACTCACGACAAATGGGATTTAAAAGACAAAATACACCTCAACCAACTGTGCCTAATGCTTATCAAAGATATAGAATAGAAAACTTATTTACGTCAATGGTTTTAAGAATCGAGGTCATTTGGAACCTTCGTTCGTATTAGCAGCCTTCTTTCTATCTCATTCATCCCAGTTGTGTCACGTATTCCGTCAGTGAACCAATTACTCTACTAAGGAGAATTTTTAATTGGTTGACCGAGAGATTTTTCAATTTTTAATTGGTCGGGAACAGCATATAATGTTCTCCCGTTAGGTGCATGACAATGAGGTGCTTTTGCGATAGACAAAATTGAAAAAGTTGAGAAGGAACACGCAAGGTGAAACTTAACTTGCATATAAGGATTTCAGGGTTACAATAACGATAACAGATCAACATTTTGAACGTTAGGGGGAGAATTTTTAGATGACTAATAAAGCTCAAGTGTTTTGTTTTTATGAAGTGCTATTTTAAAGCACTTTCAAATGAATAATATCTTATTTTCTGATTAAAAATATCAGAAAAAATTAATAATGCGTCGTACCAATCTGAAATATTGTGTTTTTTTTTAAGATGCTATTAAAAATTACTTATCGCTTGATTAACTTTTTAGTGGAGCAAAAAATCGGAAATATTTGGCACGCCATTTAAAAGAGTTCAGGGGGTTTATAGGTTAAAAAATAAAAAAAGAAAATAAATATAAAAAGTAATAAATAAAAATAATGAGAAAGCAGATAATTATAGAGTGTTACATAAAATAACATGATACGATGCAAACATAAAAAATGCACCTTATTTCATTGAAATGAAGCAATGTATTTCATCAATAAGGACTTTTTCCCCTATTTTTTTGTAATTAATTATAATGGCATATTTATTTTTGGCATTTTTTAAATAGTAAATAATTAATTTTTCAACATTTGCGCAATTTTATTTGAAAGCGGGTAGCCATTTTTTTTAAAGTAAAAATTATTTATTTTACGTTTATTAATTCTTCATTAATCAATTTAAGAATTTTGACAAAATGTTTTTTAATTTTGGATCCGCGTTATTTTTTAATATAATTATATTTCGTCCATTTAAACAATTCGAATAAATCAAAATATTTATTTCACCACTATATTGATATTATTGCATTAATACAACTATCCATCTTCTTATATACCACGCGTATTTGGATATTTTAGAAGTAAAGAAGTCTTCTCACAAAAAGAACTTTTTGGTATTTGTTTCTAATGTTAAGGTAAGGAAATTTTTTTATATATTACGCTAACTTTCCATTTAAAATTTTGTTCCTTAAAACTAAATATACTACTTTAAAATCGCAGACCTAATGGCCAAGAGGCTAGCTCAGGTGCCATGGATGTTTGTAGTATTTCAGAATCCACTTTAAACCGTAGGTCCTGGACTAATATGATCGTTGAGCATTGTGGGGTAGTCTCACTCGCGTCCGTAGCACATCTTCAAGTTACATGTCCGCTCTGGGTAGTGCTAAGTGAGTAACAACGGTGCAGCCCCATTGCTTATGGCATAAAGATAAATGTCTCTGTATTGCCAGCTACAATAAAAAAAAAAACTTTCAAATCGTCTTTTAGGTTTGGTTTGGTTTGACGCTCTACTGTCATTTTTTTGTACACTTTAGGGTAACTAGATCGGGGCTTACTTAATGTCGATTCTAACAAACGTCGGGCCACTAACAAATCTCTTTTTTTAGATTCTAAATTGCTATTATAATTTTACAAACATTAAATTATCAATTTGAACGCAGGTTAATTCGTTAGTAATATCCAGTAATATTCCATAATCTCAGTAATATTCACTAACCTCGTCAGTAATATCCAGTAATATTCCATAATCACAGTAATATTCAGTAATTGTCGTCAGCAATATTCCACAATTTTTCTTTGTCTCCAAAAACGTGTACGATAAAGCGAAGTCTTCAATATTTCCATTATAAATTCATAAAATATATCTAAGTAAAAAAAACCACACACAATGAATATATGCATATACAGATATATGGCTTCACAGAATCAAATTTACTGAAAGACTATGAAAATATATTAAACAATATTTCCTTTCAAGGGGGCGGGAGGCATTCCCTGCTGTGTACTGTTTAACATGTACAGGTGTTTCTCACGACTTCTCTTATGAGGTATTCAAAACTTTAAGTTTTAGAAAAAGAACAAAAAAAAAAAAATCGTTTTTCATTGGACCCGAGTATCGGTTCTGCATGCTTGCGTGGGGAGGAAATCGGGAACCAAACGATCCACTGGGGTGTCCACAACCTTCCCGACGGTGACATTCTAAACCCTTCTTTATATAGAATTACGCACACCTTTGAGATTAAGGTTTCGATCTCCAAACCTGAGACGAAACCTTACCTGGTAATCCGGATATCTTCCGGAAGCCACAGAGATTTGCTCCGGTTACTGGCGAAGAAAAGTTGCGGCAAGCACTTTCTGCTCGCTTTCGCTGGCTGGCTGCGAGGGAAGGTAAAAAAAAAAAAAGTATTTATTTGTTTCCGTGGGGTCATCATGTGGTCCCGTATTTCTTACCTCTCCATCCCACTTTTTTTTTTTTTTTTTTTTTATCGTTTGGGTTTTTGTTTCTTGCAGACGAAATTTGATGGATTGGTTGGTGGCAATAGCGGGCGGTTTCCGAGAAATGAGAGGTCACACAACAGAAAGAAGCCAGGTAATACGGTACGGTTACGTGGAATCGAAGCGAGTTTCCGATTTTTACTCCTTTTTTTTTTTTTTTTTTTTTTTCCATGCAAATAGGAAAGGGATGGAATTTCCAAAAAAAAAATAAAAGTGCTTATTCATGTTTTGTGTAGCTCAACATCAATTTTACAAAGTTAAACTCAGCATTCAGAAGAAATTTTGATTATGTGATTTGTGGTTTCGTAGGGTAATCTTATGAATAGAACTAAATGAAATAAATTTTATTATAACTTTCAGAATTATGAAGCAATATGGAATTTTTAGGGAATTAAAATTTATTTTATTTTGGATTATTTAAATTAAAATTTCTTAAGGGGAAAAAAGTTATGAGACGTTATATAATTTCATAGAACATATGCGTTCTTTGACTTTTATCAATTTTTACGCAACATAATTTCACGTTCTTTTGAAAAATATCTAATAATAATAATGTTATCATTTGATTATCATATTAGTTTCATTTGATGATAAGTAAAATAATAATAATAATATTATTATTATTTATTTATCATCAAATGAAACTGTTACATCAGAAACAATATTCTGCTCAGAAATATTTATTGAATGCTTTATGTTCTAAATGCAAATGTGGCAAAATATTTATTATAAAGGTAGCTTTTTACAAAGGATTTATAATAAAAACATCAAACATATATTTCTAATGACTCATTTTCCGGAAAAAAATTATTTAAATTATATTAAATTTTGTCTTATTAAGATTTTAAATGGGATACATATGCCTCATGGTATTGAAGCGAAAGATAGTTGGTATAAACAAATTAGTTTAAACTTGATGTAATTAATTTACGTTAATTACATCAAGTTTAAAAACCGGATTTTTCTTCTTTAATCTGAAAGGGTATTTTCAGCCATTTTAAAGTAACTGATAAATTATCTTTAATTATGAACCATTGCAATGGATAGTTACACGTTACACATATTAATAATATTTAAATGGCACTAAAATTATTAATATAATTAGAATAAATAATCAGTACAGATAATATGTTTTATATTCTAAAAAAAAAAAAATTTAAGAGATAAATTTAACTTCAGCACTAGAACACTATTCAATAATTATCTAGCTATGTTTTTGTGTGACATAGAAAAAAATACTTTAAACGGTAACTAAGTTAATTAGTGGGAGTATTTCGCCTATTCATATCAGTTTTAAATTGTTAAATGTATTAATTAGAAATACATTTTCTCATAAGTAAAAAGAATACATTGCACTGTTAGAGAAAATTTATTTCATATGCATCTCAGTGACACAATTACCAGGATTTCAAGTTCGTTATTAATAATAAGCGATTCAAAAAGTTTGCGGTTAGCTTTAGAATAGACAAAGAATTTTTAGGTAATAAAAGTTAACTATACCGAATTAAATTAGTGAAAATTAGAATTTTTTAAATACGTTAATGAATACATTTAAGTAGAACTTTTTTTTACCTTTAGGTAGACCTTTTATTTTACCTTTAAGTAGACCTCATTTTCTTTAAAATATTGTTAGATATGTTATTTGAAATATGTCATCATTTTTATATGTCTTTCTTTTTCCTTCAAATCAAGTGTTTAAGGGAATATAAATACATAATCGCAGAAGTATATAAATGCTGTAAAGATCCTGATATTATAACATTTTTAAGATCAATAGATTAAACTGGGCTGCTCATATATTTAGAACGAATGATTTAAACCTTTTAAAAAGGCCTGTTTGGCAAAGCCATAGGGACAAAGAGGAAGAAAACGACCCAGGTCGCGATGGATACACGAAATTGAAAAGGAATTTATTGTACTAAGTGTTAAGAATTGAGGACCATTGTCACCCAAAGAAATGCATAGTAAATCTCTTCAAAATAAAGCCTTGGTCCACTTGGGCTGTCGTGCTATTGATGATGACGATGATATATATCAGTAGTATATAAGTAGCATAGATAATATATGATGTAATATGTCAAAAAATAATGCTCATGTTTAATTAAATAAAAACAATTTCAAAAATAAACTCTAGTTATTTATTGAATAACCTAAAATGAAATATTTACATAACAGCTAAATATTTAAAAACATTTTTAATTTAAATTTTATAATATTTTTTTTTTAAACATTTTAGGAATTACAATTTATGCTTGCATGTCAAAATTGTCGAAAAGGCCAGCATATAAAAATTTCAAACTTTGCAAAGATTTCAGTTTGACGATAAAAAGAAAGTCAGATGTAGGCCTGTGAAACTGTTTTCGAGGTTATTTATTCCACGAAAGCAGACGATATTCTCAGCAACTATGCAATTGAAATAAAGTTCGAATTGATGACTGGCTATTATTTAAATTTTCTAAAACTATCATTTAAATTTTAAATTAAAAAAATAATTTTTAAGTCAATTCTACTGTTTTTTCACTTATATTGCAGAAAGTCCTTTATAAATAATTTTCATTCATTTTTTAAGTTTATCTGGCGCCATCTATTGCATAATATGCAACTTAAATCTAAAAACTAAAATTATTGAATTAAATTTAATTACTGAATTAATATCTGAAAAACTATATTAACATCAGTGTCATCCACTACAAGTTCAAAAAATGTATTTGATCTTGAGTGGATGAATAAAAAGTATTTTATGAACGATTGAAAATTTGAACAAGATATATATGGGGAGAGTGTGAGCTAATAGAAGGAATTGAAAAAAAGAAAGACAGATGGAGGCCTGTGAAATTGTTTTCGAGGTTATTTATTCCACGAAAGCAGACGATATTCTCAGCAACTATGCAGACTGACTATTATTTAAATATTTTAAAAACGTTTTTAATTTAAGTTTTATAATATCATTTGTTTTAAAAGCAGCAACTTGTATAGTATGTCAAAATTGAAATAAAATAAAAATTTCAAACCATGCAAAGATTTCAGTTTGACGATAAAAAGAAAGACAGATGGAAGCTGATTTATTCCACGAAAGCAGACGATATTCTCAGCAACTTAAATTTAATTTTTATTTTAAAACTATCATTTAAATATTTTAAAACGTTTTTAATTTAAATTTTTATGATATTTTCGTTTTAAAAACATTCAGGAATTACAATTTATGCTTGTAGTATATCAAAATTGACGAAAAGGCCAGCATGTCAAAATTTCAAATGATGCAAAGATTTCAGTTGACGATAAAAAAAAAGAAAGACAGATGGAGGCCTGTGAAATTGTTTTTGAGGATATTTATTCCACGAAAGCAGATGATATTCTCAGCAACTATGTAATTGAAATAAAGTTCGAATTAATGACTGACTATTATTTAAATTTTATTTTTAACTATTCTTTAAATATTTTAAAAACGTTTTTAATTTAAATTTTATAATATCATTTGTTTTAAAGCATTTTAGAATTACAATTATGCTTGTATAGTATGTCAAAATTGACGAAAAGGCCAGCATATAAAAATTTCAAACCATGCAAAGATTTCAGTTTGACGATAAAAAGAAAGACAGATGGAAGCCTGAAATTGTTTTCGAGGTTATTTATTCCACGAAGGCAGACGATATTCTCAGCAACTATGCAATTGAAATAAAGTTCGAATTCTGTCGACTCATCGACTCAAAGTGCGCTATTTATCCTAGTGTGGAGGAAAAGTTTTTATTCGTTTAGAATGGTGGCTGCCTGTCAATCTTTTCAGTCGTGAAGGTGTTCATGTAGCAAGGACGTGCTCTCAAACAGGTTTGAAAGTGAAAACCCATCAATTTCCTAGAATTATACCTTCTTTATTAGTTTATGTTTCGAATTCAGGGTTTTAAAAGTTTGCAGTGCAAGATTCTCATGAAAAAAATGTAATTTAACTACTTGATTCCATAAGGAAGTATCACTGAATTATGATGGATGGATATCAGTCCTGATATTGTTTTTGCACTGAAATTGAAAATTGGGGAATTATTATATAAACACAGGTATTATTTTATTAAAAGAGACATAAATTTTTGATGCTTATTTAATTAAATAATCTTTTTCAATATACCTAAATTAAAATGCGATTATGATACAGATTTTATCAATAAAGTTAATTTAGCTTCAAGTTCCTAAGAAATAAATGGACAATTTTAATATCTAATAAGTCACCAGATTTGCAATCATTAATATAAGCTGATATAAGAATAAAAATATATATATAAAAAAAAAAAAAAAAAAAAAAAGAATTTCAAGAAATTAAGAGTTAGAAAAAAATATAGATGCCAAAAATATCAAATTGTATAAGCAATTTTTTTAAAAAGCTCAATTAAGTTTATAAATATTTAAAAACAATATACCCTAAATTTATGAAATATTTTTACTCATTTTAATTAAATATCAATTAATTTACTAGTAACGTATTTAACGCTACAAATATGAACATGATAATTTTGTTAGATTTATAGTTTTTATAATTGTTCAGATTTGTTGAATCGTTTCCGATATATCATAAGAAATAAGGTTTAATCAAACCAATAAACTATAATTCATTTATTTAAAAATAATAATTATTATTTTTTAAATAAAAGGAGAATTTCCCCCTATACTGCAAAAGTTCATTCTTAAAAGCCTCCAATACTATAAAAACTGTGAGAACTATAATTTTAAACAATGTAACAGGTAAAACATAAACGTCTTTTCTTTCATAGAGCTGATTTTCTAGGCTAGTGATGGCGAGTTTTATGCAAAAAATAAAAATAAAAATAATAATAAAAAAAGTTATGTATGAAATATGGCAAACTAAAATCGATCAATGTAAAAATAATTATTTTATTTGATTTCTAATTACAAAGATTAATCAAGAACATAAAAATAAAAATGTGTTCTGATTTTATCAAACAATTTTTGTAAAGAAAATAAATAAAAAAAAAAAAAAAAATAAATAAATATATATATATAGTTAATTTGCTTATATGTATCATCTTCCTGAAATGTATCTTCCAAAAACAATACATCTGACCACCCTTGTTATAGAAGTTGATGTTAATTTTAATAATGCCTGACAAATAATTCGGACAATTGAACACAAGAACTTGGCAAACAATATTCAAGCAACGGATACAAAACAATATTAGCATTCGAATCAAAACATTTAGTTATACTTTGTTTTGCACTGTAACAACTTTGCTGTATAAATAATCAAACTATGACAAACAAAATTGAGCCCAAAAAAAGAAAAAATCTTTAGCATCGCGTTAACTGTAAACAGCCCATTTTCAAAGCTAGGGCAGAATATTACCAGTTGCGAACCTTTAAAAGTGATAAGATTTCCAGACAAAAGATCATTTGAATTTGATTGCGTAAATGTTTTGTAAGCATCTCAAAGTGAGTGATCAATCTCTTAGATACAATCAAATTCACTCAATTTCTTTTTTTTTTCCTCCTAACACTTGAAAGGAAAATAAAAGACTACGAAAGCAAAATTTTTTTTTTTTTTTTTTTTTTTTTTTTTTAGTATGATTATTTTTTTTATGATGAACGTTGAAGGAAGAGATATTAGTAAATACGATCAAGATTAAAAGAAAAGCATATAAAAATAAAATAAAATAAATATAAAGGTTCAAAACTAGAATTATGAACATAACCTTCTCAGAAAACTAACAGATTTTAAGATATTGGTTCTTCAAATTCAAGAATATAGGATCTATTTTTCAATATGTTTTTAAATAGTTTAGTGGTTTTAAAAACATAATAAATATGTGGTTTGTTTTTCTATTTTTCACACTGAATAGCTTTTCATCTTATTTTTTAAAAACCTATTTAACACTAAATAAAATATATATATATTCTCTAAACAAATTCAAAGGCAAAGCTTTGTACCTTTTAATTTCATTTAGTTACCAAGAATATTTTTATATTGTTATGATTTGGTTTGGTTTATCGCCCTACTGTCATTTTATGCACACGTTGGGCTAATTAAACAAAGACCTACATTTTAACCTGGATTCCGAGCCACTAACAAACGTCCATGCCATTATTCGAACCTGAAGCCTGTATATTGTTATGAAGAAAAATAATTACAATATACACATATATATCTTCTTCAGATAGAATACTTATTGTTATACATATTTTTCAAAACTATAAATTTTTATAAATTATTAAAATAAAAACCTTAGGATTAATTTTTCGTTGTAAATCTTTTGAAACAAAATTATCCAGTTTTTAATTTTACTTTAGAAAATAAAGCAACATTTCTGTCAAAAAATGCATTTATACTAATCAGATCGAATAAATCGCCAACAAATCATTCGTCGCCAAAATCGCCAACAAATAGCAAATTTACAATTTTTTTATTAAGTTTATATAAAGATTGCAATTAATAAATTCACGCAGGTTTCGAAGTGTAAATGTAAGAAGTCGCGATTCACATGTTTAATTGAATCAACTTTGACATAATAAATTTTAAGTAAGCTGTATTGTAAAAAGTTAAATTTAAAATAATGAGTGACACAATTATCGATGGTGCTACGTGTTAAATACATATTGTGAAAATTTCCATCTTTATTACCTTATCAAAGGAAAGCATTGATAGTAAAGATTCGATAGTGAAATTGAGAATGCATGAAAAAAAGGACTCGTTTTTCAGTAACTACTTGTCAAGCCTTGTATTAATCAGAGTTTTGCAAAACCAAGCTTAAAACAATAAAAAACTACAGAACCGTACTACGATAATAAAGGTTCAAACGTGATATCTTTACCGAAAATCCCGAGTTAAACCAACCATATAACAAATAACTTGGCGTAGAACAAAAAAATCGTCTGCGGTCGGTCGTAGAGTAGAAGAAAAGAATTTTCCCCTAATCAAAATAAATGAAGGCCCGATGGGACAAAGTATATACAAATAAAAAAAAGCCACGAAAACAAATTTAATAACAACAAAAAAAAAAAAAAAAAAAAATTTAAGTCGAAAGAAGTACCAGTAGTTTCATTCCCGAGAATAATAAAACAAACAACAAAAGGAACAATAATAATGAAAGAAATAAAAGAAAGTGGAAAAATAGAACTTCTCGTCTCTAATCGTCTGAGAAAAGGGTGGGAGATACCGAGTAGTGGGGAGATGAGGGGGAGATCGGGTGTAAGGAGGGGTAATTTGTTGAAGTGTTGGGGCAGTTGGGGTCGGGCAACCACCTTTGAATCGGGCAGTGTCCTCTTTTTTTATTTTTTCAGTATAAAACTGAACAAACGATTTTGTACTTGTGGAATTTGTTGATAAATCTTTTTATATATATATATATATATATAAACCTATATATATATATATATATATATATATATATATTCGTAAGATGAACAAGAAACAGATTATACAAAAGATATAAAAATATATCGCAAGCAGGCTATTGATGAGAATAATTCATTATAAAATATATTAATTTTTAAATTTACTTCTAAGTTGATAATTTTTTAATAACTATCAACTTAATCAAATATTAATTGATTAAATCAATGGATAAATGCCAAGCCACTTTTAATCAATGGATGGACTATATATATTCAAGGGTGAAAAAGAGTTTATTTTAAAGGTAAAAATAGAGTAACTTTTAAATGGGGAGTGATTATATCTAAAATTTTAAGGGATATAAATTAGTATAATTTAACAAAAATAAGATACAATTTATGGGTAAAACTTTGTCTTAATGTCATTTTTAACATGAAACCTTCGTAAAGTTAAAATATGAATTTTGCAATATGAAAATATTAGATTTCGCCTATCCTATTGCTTGAAATGAATGCATTTGCATAAACACGAGACATGCATTTTATAATTAAAATGTATTTACAACTATCTACTGATTAAATAACGATCCACAAATATGTTAATTCAAAGATGATGAAAAACTTAATAGACTGAAATATTAAATATGAGAAATTTTTTTAAAGAAATAAAAAGTCGCTCATATAAAATTTAAAATAATTTTAAATATGATTTGAAATTTAACATTATAAAAAAGAAGTCACATTATTGAAAAAATTATGACTACGGTAATTAATAACTCTTAAGTAAAAATATAATCCATTTTAAAGACGAGAAAGAAAAATAATCGGCGGAATCTTTTCAGAAACAAAGTTCTCACACTTTCATTTTTCGTACATTTATTTTCCTTTTTACTAATCATCATTGTTATTTTTTTGTAATTAGTTGAAAATAATGCGAATAGGAAGCAAAACGGATTAAAATCAATAAAGATTTCATTTAGAGTCACTTATTATAAAAGAGTTAATGATAATAAAGTGAACCAACTTATTAAGCCGGAGGCCACCATCACAAATAATGAAGATAAGGTTCATCAATTACCACAGCTCAAATAAATAACACAAAAAGCATATGATCATCCATCAGTTGAGACATTTTTTCTCACGCTCCCTTTTCACGACGGAAAATTACGACTTCATATATTTTTTTTTCTTTTATTGCCCACTAAAGGTTTTCACATTTGCAGATAACATTTTTTTTTAGTTAGTTCTGCACTATTATGAGGTGTCTTGTCTGGAGATATTTTAGGAATGATTAGAACTTTTCTTAAAATAAAGACATTTCTCCTTATAAAAATGTTAATGAATATAATTTTAATAAATATGTCGATTAAAAACACAAATTATGTATATTTCTTTATTTAAAAAAAAAAAAAAATCTGCATTTTCATGCCATTTTTTCATTTAAAAAACTTTATTTAACAATAAAAATAAAAAATTAGTCAATCCAGTTTTATAAAAAACATGCCATTTTTTTCATTTGCAGATAACATTTTTTTTTTAGTTAGTGAGGTGTCTTGTCTGGAGATATTTTAGAATGATTAGAACTTTTTCTTAAAAATAAAGACATTTTATAAAAAATTTAACAAATATAAATTAATGGTGTAAAAATATTTGTCAATCCAGTTTTATAAAAAACTAGCAGCAAATGCGATTTATATGTTTAAGTAATAAATTTTATTCAAAAAAAAAGGAAAGGTTAGTGTAATTATATCATTGTTACAAATAGTGTAATTATATCATAATTGATTATTTCACAACTATGCTCTGCATTATTATGAGGTGTTTTGTCTGCAGATATTTTAGGAATGATTAGAACTTTTCTTAAAATAAAGTCATTTATCCTTATAAAAATGTTAATAAATATAATTTAAATAAATATGTCGATTAAAAACACGAATTATGTAAATTTCTTTATCTAAAAAATAAATAAAATAAAATAATTTGCATTTTTATATCATTTTTCCAGCATTAATGGTACAAACACTATCAAACAATATAAAAAAAAATATTTATCAATCCAGTTTTATTAAAAACTAGCAGCAAAAGCGATCGGAATGTTTAAGTAATAAATTTTATTGAAAAAAAAAATGAAAACATTTAACAAATAGTGTTGTTATATAATAATTGACGATTTCACATATATGCAATAACAGTTACAAAAATATGTGCCAAAACTCAATTTAATATCCATCTAAAAATTCCTTCATAAAAAATAACTCTAACAACAAATAAAGAATATTGAAAAAGAATATTGCTAAAATATATAAAAATAAACATTAAATAAATAAATATATAGAATATAAAAAACACATAAACAGGTTCAGATATAAAAAGTAATAAATTGAATAAAACATTAAATAAGCATATTAAACGTAAACAATGAATTCTTAGCGCATTAGAACACATACTAATCTGAGACAGCATTTTTTGTTTTTGTCGATAATTTGCTATCGAAAATTGCTAGTTTTATTTTATTGAAAATGAACCCATTAGAAACATTTCGTTATTTTCTGTTACACATTAATATATGTACAGCATACTCAAAAAGAATTACATTTTGGGATAGTTATAATTTTTAAATTAAAAGTTTATTGCTTTTAATTTAAAAATTATAACTATCCCAAAAAATGTAATTCTTTTTTGAGTATGCTGTACATATATTTATCTTATGTGTAACAGAAAATAACGAAATACATACTCACAAACAAACCTTTCTTTAACAGTTAAGGATAAATTATGGAGATGAATTTACATGAAATAAATAGTTAAAAAAAGAAACAAGGATTGTGTTCCTATAGAGAATGAATTAATAATAAATGGTTATATAAAGGCTTTCTATATAGAATAAATTAATAATAAAATTTTATATAAAGGCTTCGTATAGAGAATAAATTAACAATAAAAGCCTTTGTTTAGAGTTTTATTTATTCATGTTCCATAAAATTTAGGATATATAATTATGCTGAAATTTTTCTGCCGAATTATATAATTGCATATATTATTTTGTTCATTAAACATTATTTGTTTGTTTAATGAACAAACATACTATATTATAATAATCTTGATATCTTAATTCTTAAAAATTACGTATAAAAAGAAACTATACTTTAAAATTATTTTTAATTAACTTTATTTGAAAAGAAGAGAATCTTAAATTTTCTTGAAAGGTCATTTGAATGTCAATTGCATTTAATGAAATAAAAACTAATGAATAAATAAAATGAAATTTTTAAAAATAATACAGCATCTAAGTTCTACCTCGGGTAAGTAAATCATAAAAATATAATCACAGTAAGCTAAGGTGAAAAAATAGAATCAGAAAATTCCACCGTTTTATCGAGAAGCGATATTTCCAACTATAAAATTTCTTCTTCCAAAATTTCTGAGATCCTTGAAAGATGAAATTACTATGTTTTCACAGAAACTCAATATCTACTATATATAAGCCTTAAACATTGCAACAATTTAAGAGAGATTAATTTACTTTAGTTTTTCGTAGAATGATGAAATACTTTCTCGAACGCCGAAAATTTGAGAAAACAGAAAGAAGATATTAAATTCGTATTTATTTTTATCTTTCTTGGTTTAATGTGCGTTTATCAGAACGCTTTAATTTCAAATTTATCCTTAATTTTAGAATCTAAGCTATCAATCTCTGATTTTGAACATCTACTTAAGAATTATGATGAATACCTTTTTGATGATCTTTTTAAGAAGAAAGATTCCATGATGTTTTTTAATCTGTATCATTAATGAACTAAAAAAAAAAAAAAATCTTTCTTTTCTTTATTCGAAAAGACATTATACACTACATATGATTTATATGACTGCAGTTAACAATAAGATTTAACAGGGCCTAAAATATAACAATACATATTATAATGAGTAGAAATACTAATAAACTATAAGAAAGTATATAATTTCAGAAGACTTTTATTACTTATTAAATGAAATAATTTATTCAATGCTAGGATAAAACAAATAACATTAAATATTTCGCTTTAATTATAAAGCAAAAAAAAATATTTCTTAAAATAGTTGCTTATTTCTGGACGTTTTATTTCTTAAAAATACTCATTAGTGGCTGATTTAGAAATATGTAAAAAAAATTATAATAAATAAATATCAGAATCATTTTATAGACATTTTCTGATGGCAAACTTTCTTTCTTAAGCTAAAAAATTTATAATCATTCCATTGTTTGATTTAAATTGTATTTTAAATATCAGTAACCAGTTATTAAGAAAGTAAATATTTACAATAACAACATTGGAAATTTAGCAATTAGTATCGTAAAATATTACAATTACAATTTTAAAAAAAAAATTATTAAAATTTTTTTCGTCTTCATTGCGATCATTATAATTTTGTTTTGCTTAAAGTTTCATTTTCAAAAATTTTTTTTTTTTTTTTTTTTTTTTAAATTAGTATATCCGGTTGTAGCATAACGAATTCAAATAAATAAATTCTTCATAACAATCGAAAACTTTTATTTATTTTTTTTTTTTCAAAAAGGATAATAAATGAAAGATGAAAAAATTATTTTACGAGCAGTCACAAAATGAATATATTATTAAAAAAAAAAAAAACCAGATTTTGAATAAAATTATATCCCGAAAGAGTTACTCAGAACACATTATTTATTTCCCTTGGCAATCGCCAAATTGCTGATTACGAATTAAATATGGAAGCCTGCTTACTTCCGGGCACACCTAAAATGATCACGACAGAATCAACTCCGGAAGAGAGAAGACACGATTCGTTATGGCAGATTATGATAACGATTATGTACGACACTTTAAATGATCGATATTTTTCCAACACTCTTCAATTTTTTTTATGCATTTATTTATTGGCGATAGAAAATCATAAGGCAAAGGGCATCGGCGAGATGAGAAACAAAACAAATAAAACACAAACGATATTTGGTCATTATCATTGAAGCATGAAATAAACTTGGGTTGTACAATTATGGTCGGCGGACAATTTAATATGGTACCTGGTACTGCAGATGAAAACATTTTTTTTTTTTTTATTTCTTTTCAGTTTTTCTGTAATTTAAATTTTTGTTTATCATGTAGATCGGGTTATAAATCCTTTTGATTTGGTTCCTATGTCGAAAAAAAAAAATGTCGAAATATAATTTTGTTGGTTCACGATAGTAATTTAAATATCAATTATTAATTTCGAACGGAGGTAAAAAATGTAAGTAAAGATTTAGGAAATGATTTAATTTTTTTAGCAGTCATTCTATTTTAATTGATTTTGAGATATATCAAATATATTTTATAAAAAATCTAATAAACATTAATTTTTAATTAATTCTAAAGATAAATTATTATCATTATCACTTCTAATGCAGCTGGTAATACAGAGACAGTTATCTTCATGCCATAAGCAAGGGCTGCACTGACGTTATTCATTTAGCACTACCTAGAGGGCACATGTAACTTGAAGATAGTATGCTACCAACACGAGTAACACTACCCCCGCAACGCTCTACGGTTCTATTAGACCACCACTACTACTACTACACCACACCACATCACTGCGCCTTAAGAGTTGAATTGCTCATTTTACAGTTTGGGAATGATGTGGGTGAGAAGAAGTCTGATTGAGCTCTGTGTCGGTCAACGGTCATATGAGACCAGGACCTACGGTTTAAAGTGGATTCCGAAATACTCCAAACATTCATGGCATACAGCAAGGGTCTCCAAACTACGCCCCGCCAGTGTTATTAATCCGGCCCGCGACAGCGAATAGCTTATTGTTGTTGTAATAAGTTGGATAAAAAAAAAAATACAGAATAATAATAACTCGGTTTTATTGACTTGCTAGGTAATGACAAGCATAATAGCGTAAAGCATAAAAGCGTAATGACAAGCATAATACACAGAAAATTTAACTTAAGCATAACAACTAACAAATAATTGAAATGAATCCCACTAACATTATAAACTAGTGAACATCCCGCGGTTATCCTCGGTAGTTATGTTGGGGTAAAGAGTATCGCATATGTATGTATATCGATGTTTTGATATATCCTGAAACAAACATATGATTTTTATCCTGAAAATCTCTCAGGAACGGAGAAGCTAAATTAAAGCGAATGAAACAAGAGGGTTTTTCACTGACAATAGTTTGTTGTTGTGGATCAATTTTACTTGTACCAATTATTAAAAGAGATTTAAGTTGCTCATCGGTTAATTTAAATCTGTAAACATTCTTTGTGTACTTCATTTTGGAGAATGTTTCCTCACACAAGTAAGTAGTACCAAAAAAAAAAAAAAAAAAAAAAAAAAAACACGAGCAAATTGCAGAAAATGCAGAGATAATGGAAAAAAAATTAAAGCTGTTTTGGCCCTTCGTACTTTCTGGAGTAAACAGTATGGCCCTAAGGCTGGAAAGTTTGGAGATCTCTGGCATAGAGCGTCAGAACGTTAGACACTCGGCCATTCAGGCCCCCAAAATTTTATTATTAAAATGACATTTTTTATTATGTTTTTCTGTCACCATCATAGGTATGTATATATTATAGTAATTTCTCTATTATACAATGAGCACGGATCTTACCAAGGATGATGCATCAGTAAATGATGACTTAGTGTTTTAGTGCAAATCAATTTTAAAAGATAGAGAAATATCATGCAGATTATAGAACCATTAGTAATTGGATTTATTGAATTTAAGTGGCTTGGAAACATAAAATGAATATACAATAAACAATATTTACATTATTTGAAAAAAAGTGAAAGTGCGTAATGCTATAATGATTGTTTATGCTTTTGCTTCAACAATTACATTTATCATATCAAGTTCATTGAAATGCGAATACAGATAACTAACCAAGTATGCTGTAGTACCAAATAATTTGTAATTCTAATATTGTCCTCACTGAAGTCAATGTTTTTCTGCGTGCAAGAATTTAAAATGGAACTTAAAATTAAAACTTAACTTTTGGATAATATATTTGCCTTTTTATAATTGAGTGTATTTATTAAATTTTGTCTTAAACTAATTTTAAATAATATTATTTCATTATATTTTATTTTTGGCCAGTAACTTTTTGTATACCAGCACCATAGTAAGTAAAAATAATTTTTAAAAAATCATGTTTAGAAGGTTCATGTTTTAAGTTGTACAGGATATATATGAATTATGTACACTGAAGTGACAAAAGTCATGGGATACCTCTTAATATCGTGTCGGCCCTCCTTTCGCCCGGCGAAGTTGCTGCAACTCGAATTGGCATGGACTCAACAAGTCGTTGGAAGTCTTCTGCAGGAATATTGAGCCATGCTGTCTCGATAGACGTCCATAATTGTGAAAGCGTTGATGGTGCAGGATTTTGGGCACGAACAGACCTCTCGATGATGTCCAATAAATGCTCGATGGGATTCATGTCGGGCGATCTAGGTGGCCAGATCATTCGTTGGAATTGTCCAGAATGTTCTTCAAACCAATCGCGAACAGTTGTGGCCCTGTGACATGGCGCATTGCCATCCATAAAAATCCCATCGTTGTTTGGGTACATGAAGTCCATGAATGGCTGCAAGTGATCTCCAAGTAGCTGAACATAAGCATTTCCAGTCAATGTTCGGTCCAGTCGCACCAGAGGACCAAGTCCATGCCATGAAAAACAGCCCACACCATTACGGAGCCACCACCATCTTGAACAGTGCCTTTCTGACAGTTTGGGTCCATGGCTTCGTGGGGTCTGCGCCACACTCGAACCCTACCATCAGCTCTTACCAACTGAAATCGTGACTCATCGGACCAGGCCACGGTTTTCCATTCATCTAGGGACCAACCGATATGCTCACGTGCCCACGAGAGTCGCTGCAAGCGATGTCGTTCTGTCAGTAAAGGCACTCATGTCGGTCTTCTGCTGGAATAGCCCAAGAAAGCCAAATTTCTCCGCACAGTTCTAACAGACAAGTCCCTTATACGTCCCGCATTGATTTCTGCGGTTATTTGACGCAGTGTTGCTTGTCTGTTAGAATTTACGACTCTTTGCAGACGTCGCCGGTCTCGGTCGTTAAGTGCAGGCGGTCGACCACTGCGCTGTCCATGGTGGAATGTTATGCCTGAAATTTCATTCTCTCGGCACACTCTTGACACAGTGGATCTGGGAATGTTGAATTCCCTAACGATTTCCGAAATGGCATGATCCATGCGTCTAGCTCAACTAACATTCCGCGTTCAAAGTCTGTTAATTCCCGTCGTGCGGTCATCATCACGTCAAAACCTCTTCACATGAATAACTTGAACAGAAATGAAAGCTCTGTGAAAGCACTGCGCATTTATACCTGTTCTACGCGATGCTACTGCCATCTGAAAATTTGCATATTGCTATCCCATGACTTTTGTCACTTCAGTGTATTTCTTTTATATATAACTAAGAAACATATTAAAATCTCATTATTGTTTCTGGAGTCTATTTTAAATATATCAGAAAAATTCAAAAATCTCTAGAATTTTACAATAATTTTTAGTTCTGAAAATTTAAAAAGAGTGAATTTATTAAAAACAAATGTTTTTAAGCAATTCAATTTTTCACTCTTTGTGTAATATTTACGAAACTTCATATGAAACACCCTTTACATGTACTCATTTGCACGCATTTACACTCTCATATTAATACATTTTTAGTTTTTAGCTTGTTCCGGAGAATGAATTAATAATTATTTCTTAATTTTTGGCAAACTGTTTATCAATAGTAAGAGATTATTTAATATTTAACAATATTTAAAAAAAAAAATAATAAATAAATAATAAATATAAGAATTTCAAAACAACTTAGAATCACAGAAATTAATTATTTAATTCAATATGTATTAGCAAACTTTTATTTCATAACAAAAATAATAATTATATAAAAAAAAAAAAAAAAAAAAAAGGAATTCTGATCCAGTTTTCTGTTTTCAATAAATTTCGTCACATTTAAAGGCATGGATGAATGATTTTTAGCATTTTTATCACAAAATAAAAAAAATAAAAAAAAAGTGAATCGAATATTTACTTTCCAGAAAAATTTGAATAATTATTTCTTCGTTTTCAAAAGAATCAATCAAAGAACCAAAAACAAATTTCTAAGTTTATAAAATAAAACCCCATAAAAATAAAAATATTTAACAACATAAAAGAATTTTCTAGAAGGATAGAAGTATTACATGGGATTATTGACAGTTGTAGCAATAACTGAGAATTTCTTGAAATAATTAGCAAACTATAAAGTTTTAGTAAATAGTAGATGCTGAACAGTTTTACAGTGTATAGTTAGAAGCCAATAGGCATGAGTTCAATTATCGCTGATATGTGTGTTAAACCAATTATAAATATTTATATTTGATGGCAATTTTAAATGCATTGCTGAGAGAGAGAATTTTGCCATACAAAATGGCGGTGTTCGACAAATAAATTCGATGGTTCACTATTTTTACGCCGTCAATTTCTCTGTTTCTAATAAACCTTTTCATCAACAAAACTTTGAGCAATAATATGTTATATAACTACTTTTTTGAAGCTAAAAGCTATTTAAAATATTTAGCTATATTAAATTTTAAAAAGCTAAATATTTTAAATAGCTTTAAAAAGGTATTTTAAATTTTATATTATTATATATATAAAATATTTATTATTTTTTATATCGCAATTACAGTTCTTCTGAAAGCCAAGGAATAATCTTCAAAAATATGAGTAGTACCACACAGCGTGGCGTTGGCAATATGATATAATACACAAAATTCAATACAATATAAAAATTAGAGTAGTAATAATTCAACAATGGTTAAATTAGAAGATTTCATATATCTAAAGTATATAGATTCTCTATATTTTCACAAAAGCAGTGGGTTCGTTGATCATGACTTTTTATTACATCAAATTTTTTTTTTTTTTTAATTTTAATTTTTTTTTTTTAGAATTGCAAGCTACCTAAGCAGTTCAAAACAATCCTAATTTTTAGAATAAAATATGACATCAGATTAGAACTTGTAATCTAATCTCAATTAAACAGTTTTCCAATCAATTTTCAATTATTTTCAATTAGAATAATTTTTACTTTAAAAAATTATAATGTGCATTTATTTTTCAAGGAAATTAATCAAATATTTCCAAAACATCATGTCTTAACCACGTGATAAACTAGAGAAAATTCATTATTACGATGCAATGATGCGTTCTTATGACGCTTATTTATTAATGATTTCGTAGAACTTTCAAATAAAATGAATTTAGCAGACATTTTATTCCAGAAAAAAAAAAAAAACTATTTTAAAGCATACTTTTGGTAGTAAATGATTTCATTTCAAACAAATAAGCACGCACTTAATTAAAAATCCAACATAATGTTGCACCAAAAGCATTATTTTTAAATATGAGGAAGCATTTATGAAGTGGCACAGTTTCGCCACGTTTAAAGGCCAAAATTCTTAACCTTCCCCAATGGAATCTCTGCGATTTTTTTATTAAAAACCACATTCTATCATTTAAAAGATAAAAAAAAATATTAAAGATTCATAACTCGGGATGAAGGAACTTTGGATTTAAATCACCATATAAAAACTTTTTCTTTTCTGTTATTCTAATTTCTTTTCCATTTAAACTGTCCCCACCCACCCCCTTCCCATTTTTTTTTTTCGGGTGCGTCAGTTCACTTCATTACACTATCAGATGATCACATGACGCCGAAGAAAAACCGAGACGACTGTTATTAAAGGAAAGTCGTAAACAGTCATTAGAAAAAAAGGACCTCAGCTCTTTTGCTTCCCATGGCCTGTTAAGACTACGAAGCTGGTTTGAGAAGCCATGATGGCCTTATTACACGTTTATGCAGTATGACGGCAGTTGAGAAAAGTTATGCTAAAATAATTGACGAGACTTTATTTATTTTTTTTTAATCCCAGGAATAAAAACAATTCCTACGGGTGGATATTTAAACTTGACATTCGATTGCTAATAAGTCAGCCTCTGCAATTAGAGACCAATAATTTGGTTTTCCTTATTTCCGATGGTAATTTTAAACTCGAAGCTTGACTGCTTTTTTATAGATTTATTTGTTTTTTGGCAGTTCATATCTTGTGTTGTTAAAATGCATTATTTTCAAAAGGCGCAGGAGAAGCGACAGATTTTTATAGAGTATAAAATTTACAAAAATTTAAAATTACTTTAAATTAAATTATTAAACTTTAAAATAAGTTGGCAGTTAAATTTAAGCGTTTCAATGCATTTATAATAATCAGTGCTTTACAAAATTAGAACACAAGAGATTATTAAACTAATTATTAAAAAAATACACGTGAATTTTTAATTTATTAAATTCAATAAGTGAATATAAATTTTAGATAGCTTTTAATGTTTTATACGACTGTTTGATTTTATATTCTATAATACTGCCTTGATTTTGTAAAAATTGAATAAATGGCTATTTCACACATCAAATTTAATTTTTACAAACAGTAATGCTTAGAATTATTGTACAAAAACTTGTCTCTTTGAAAATAATAAAGTCATGTTCTGAAGTTTGAAAATGCATAAATAGAGAGTTAAATAGTTGATTTAAAAATAAATTATGTGATGTAATTTACCAAATAACAGACAATACTTTATTTTTGATTAATAATTTGAAATTTGGATGATACTCCTTCATATTTTGAAGTCCCCTCCGTCATCTCTATATATAGTAATGTAGTTATAATAGGAATAATTTGCAGTTAAATTTAAGTGTGGTTTAATTTCAATGCATTTATTATAATCGGTGCTTTACAAAATTGCAACACAAGAGATTATTAGACTAATTATTAAAAATTTAAACAAGTTTTAATTCGTCAAACCCAAATATGTGAATATAAATTTTGGACACTATTTAAGGTTTTATATGATTGTTTGATTTTATATTCTATATTGATTTTGCAAAAATTGAATAAACGATTTCCTTTCACCCAGCAAATTAATTTTTTTACAAAGTAAATATAATTAGTTTTATAATAGTATTATATTAGTATTATAATAGTAATATTTAAATTGTAAAAGTAAATTACAAACAGTAATGCTAGAGAATCATTGTACAAATACTTGCCTCTTTGAAGAGAATAATGAAATACTGAAGTTTGAGAATACATAACTAGTGAGTTAAATAATTGATTTTAAAAAATAAATTATATGATGCAAACTGTCAGACAATACTTTATTTTTGATAAATAAATTGAAAATTTGAAATTTGGATGCTATTACTTCATATCTTGACACCCCCACACGCCCTCCTATTATATATATATATATATATATATAGTAATGTAATCATAATAGGAATAATTGGTAGTTAAATTCAGAAAATTCAATGCATTTATTATAATCAGAGCTTTATAGAATTAGAACAGAAGAGATTATTCAACTAATTATCAAAAAAATTACGCTTTAATTTTTAATTCATTAAATTTAATATATGAATACAAGTTTTTAGACATTGATTTTAAATTTTAGGCAAACTTTATTGATTTGATTTTGTAAAAATTCTTCATTTAGTGTCTTACATTAAAAAAAAAAAATCATTGTATTTTATCAATATCACATTTAAGAACAAAAATTTAAATTTGACAACATAGAACGTATATAAACATTAAATATAGGCGTAATTTTGAGGTAGTTTTCGTTCTTTTTCACGAACCCGCAATGCAAAGTTCAAAGATTCTGTTTGATAGGGGATGTTTGTTTTCTGTGAGTTTATCATTCACGCGACTGTTTGTTGCGTCAAAAAAATGAAATCGCTGATCCGTATTGGTTCCAGTTGGTAAAATCTATATCACTTCAAGTCCCTAATCAGATGGAACTGTGAGAGCGTTTGAGATAACTCCTTTTTTTTTTTTTTTCACTCAACACACATATTTTTAACGGGAGGCGTTTCTATTTTGATATTTACTTTTAAGTACGTGTACTTTTAAAAAGAAAGTGAAAAAAATATTGCTCGTCAATCTCAAAATGAAATAAAAGTTTGCAAAATAAATGAACATTCTGATTTAATAAAATGTTAAATATTCAATTAAAAATAATTCTAAAATAAATATCTCTCTTATAGATATATATATATCAAAATCTAAACTTAAACTATATATACATGTTATTTTAGACACTTATTTTTAAAAAATTTTTGTTACTAATAAAATTTCAAAATTTGAAACTGTATGATTCACAAACACAAAACTACAGCTGTATTTTGTTTACTTTAATAAATAATAATACACTGTACTAAAATAGCTATATATATCCTATTACTAGATTAAATTAAATAAAACTATTAGCATATTTGTTTTATCAATAAAACAAATAAAATGCAGCATTACAAATTCATTTTAAGCAGGCACGCCTCAATTCTGTACATGAAAGCTCAGCCTGTAATGTGAATAGCTCTCACAAAATTATTTACAAAACTAAGAAATAAAAATTTAAGAGATTTTATTTATCCTTTGAATTTTCTTTTTCAAAACTTACAAAAATCCTAACACTACGAGCATTATATTATCAAATAAAAATGTTTTTAAAGAATATGCATCCACCACCCAAAGCAACCCCACCAAAGCTTTAAGAAATGTATATATATACTTTTCTCAACTGTTGAGTTTATGAAAAAGGAGTACAATTTAAAACCACCTGAATATAAGAAAAAAAAGCAAAACAAATGGACGCCCTCCTTCGCGCAGGTTCTGGTTTACCTGCACTGCGAAATCTTTACCAACGAGTGGGTCGGCTGAAGGAGTTAGAAGTAGGCCATCGGTTTAATAACGGTCATTTTCCGCCTGACCGCGTAATAACTACTACCCCCCTTCTGGTCTTCCATCCCCCCAGCTCTTCAATTTAGAGGGCCCGTCCGTCCATCGGGTGAACGTCAGTCATTTCAGGCTCTTCGAAACGATTCCAACTAAAGGGAAACCTGTAATTCGCTCTTACTTTGCAAATTTCCCGCCTATCTGTAACCCCCCTTTTTCTATCTGTTCTTCCTTTTATTTATTTATTCATTTCTTTCTCTTTTTTTCCTTTTAAACCATCCACAGCACTCGCTGACCAATACCATTTCCTGTTCAAGGATGAAAACGTAGGAACTGAAAAGATCTCTCTCGCAGAAACCACCAGCGTTAAAACGAGTTCTTTCCCTCATTTACACCATGTTAAAAATGGAGTAACAAAGTGGTAATTTCATCTTGTGTATTTGTAAACATTTCCGAGTGAACATACAACCTTTTTAACTAATTGTTAAATGGAGTTTTCATTCTAAATTGATTGTTTTAGTTTGAATTAATTAAATAGGTAGTGTGACTAAATAAAAAATCTAATCTAGAAATAAATAAAATCCATTGTATCTTTATTTTTATAATTGTTATTATATTATATTATATATCATCATCTTTATCATTATGTGTTTTGAGATATATTAAAGCCTAAGCCCAGCTCATGTTGAATTTATACAAAACAATTATTATATTGGATGCTAAATTGTTAGACTGAATGCTGTACGCAAATGTCTCTTTTTATTCACAATGCGTTGTTAAGATGACACAGGAACAACTAATTATTAATGTTGATAATGCGAAATATTGTGCATGTTGTATGCATATCTATGATGTTTATGCATACCTATAACTTCAAATCATGTTTTTAGCAATATTAAATACTTCTGCATATTTAATACTTCAACATATTTCAAAAATTTTGAAATTTTTAACCTAGAAAAACATTAGGTAATTTCCAATCCAGGTCAATTAAATCTGAAAGAAATCTTAAAAAACGATAACTCCTCCTAGAGCGGTGCCCGATGGCCGAGTGACTAGCGTGGCCTGATGGTCAATTGGCTAGCGCCCTGGACTTTAGTACCACAGTCTTCAGTTCGAATCCTGGCAGTAGCATGGATGTTTGTGAGTGGTTCGGAATCCACGTTAAACTGTTGTAGGTCCCGGTCTAATTAGCCCTAGTGTGCACAAGATGACCGTAGAATGACAAACCAAACTTAATTAGCCTAAAATGTGCAAAAATGACCATAGAGCGACAAACCAAACCTCTAAAGGACATTGCTATTATAGTTTGTACATACCAATATAGTATCCATCATTATTAAAAACGTCAAAATATTATCATATAGTTCATGAACCTATTTTTCTTTTCATTAGAAGAAAAATTATTATTAATAAATCCAAATAATTATTTTAAAAACATGAAAAGTAAACTATAACGATCAAAGCACAAACAATATTTAAAATATCAAAGTTTGCAAATCCTATCTATCAGAGCACAGAAATTATGATAAAAGCTCCAAATCTTGTGTTTTTAGGTGTAAGGAAATAAATACTGATAAATCATTTTCACCCCTTCGCAGTTCGGGAATACCGACTCTTCATGTTTTCTTCAAAAAGCAGCCGCCCAAAAGGTAAAGAGATGAGAAAGAAATAGTTCTAATTGAAAAAAGAAAAGAAGAAAAAAAAAAAAAAAAAAAAAAAGATCTCTCAGAGGTTTTTCTATTTATCACTTATAAAAGAAACCGACACAGGCGGTGGAATATTTGATCGGCGTTTTCGCTAATCCAACGACACAGGAATCTTTGATCTTTTTCCCGACATAATTCTGATCGCTTAATTTATATTGTATTTCACGTATGCTGCTTCCGTAATGAAGGTCTAGGGTGAGGGGGAACTTTTAAATGATGAGAGTGTTTATTAAAGATTATGAGAACCTTTTAAAGTTGATTTGGGTGTTATTATCTCGTATTAGGAATTTCAGCAAGATTTCGCTGTATATATATATATATAACAGAAATGAAAGGGTATCACTTAATAAGAGTAAATTATATTAAAAAAAATACAGAATAATGTTTCGTTAAATGAAAATTCTATTTTATATAATCATGTATAAATAAAAATTATTTTAAATGTAAAAAATACTAAATAAAAATTATTTTAAATGTAAAATACTAAATAAAAATTACTTTAAATGTAAAATACCAAATAAAAATTACTTTAAATGTAAAATATGCCATACAAAATTAAAAATTCTCGAATAATGATACAAATATTATGTAATAAAAACTTTTTTTGCGAGTTATGTGCTTATTCAAATTGTTTATTATTTATTGATTCCTTATTTAACGTTTGCACTTTTTAACGATTTTATAGCAATTTTTTTTTAACAATACATAGATTCTTGACTTTAAAATAACAAAATTACAGTACAAAAATAATACTGAGCTATTATGTTTTGAGAAGATTTAAGTACTATGTTTGGTCTTTCTTCAAGTTCGTATCCTGGCGGTGGCATGAATGTTTTTTAGTGGTTCGGAATACACGTATATTAGGTCCCTATCTAATTAGCCCAACGTTGCACACAATGACTGTAGAGCGATAGCCCAAACCAAATCAAACTTATTTCCTTTTTAACATATTTATATATTTTTTTTCTAAAAAACGAATACTTTAAATCTGTTTCAAATTCATTTCATTTCATTCGAGAAAAATGATATAAAATAAATAACATTAGGATTAAATATGTTGAAAATCCATTTAAAACAGTTACTTTGAAACCTCTTTTTTTCTATTAAAACCCTACTCAAATTTTGTCATTATTATTTTTAATATCCTATTTCAGAAATATAATCATGATTAAATTTTATCTCATACAAAATCATCAAGCGAATATCAACTAGCTACCCATTAAACTAAAGTCTATTATCTTTTACACCAAACACTCTACGGCTACATTAATAGACAGATAATTAGATATTTAAAATAACTCCTCTAACACTTCCTGTTTAATTCCCCCTTATACCCTTCATGAAATAACTTTCAATACGATAACACAATAGGATAAAAAAATAATTTATTTCTCTTGAATTTAGGTTATCGATGGTGTAATAAACCATCTCGAAAATGGACAAGGCTAACGGAAACTCTTAACGTCCAGCAAAAAACTTTTGTACGAAGGATTTTTGCTACCTGGCTTTTCGTTTCGAGAACTCTTCAACCCGGCCATTTCTATTTCCAATTCTTCTTAAAGGAAAAAGGAGTCCACAAATGAAGTCCGAAATTTACGGCAAGGCAATTTCGTTTAAAAAAAAAACAACTCAATGGAAACGATTTCAAATGGCTTCTAAAACCACTTTTAGGTCCAATTTGCACGCCAATTACCAGAAATGACCATACTGGGCGGGCTGTAACTCCCTGTTTTCCTTTGCGCAAAAAAGAAATTTATATTTTGCCAACATTAAAGGAATAATAACAAAAACACGAAAAAGAAAAGAAAAAAAATAGGGTGGGGGTAGACAGAATGATAAGCCTGTGTTTTGCTCTTATTTTTTCTTATTTTTTTTATCTTTTTTTTTTTTTCCTTCTCAAGCGTTCAAAAGTACTTTCAGACTTTTTAAGAGGTAATGAGGTATCTTTACAAAATTTCGTATGTTTGACGGTTGCAGGTAAAAAGTGCGCATGTTCAATTTATTGGACTGAATATAATGTAGGGTGTAAGAGTTTTGTTGATCCTATATTTCTAGTAGGGCGACATACTTTCTTTTATTTATTTATTTTTTCTTATCATTCGCAAGTTTTGATTAAACAAAGTTTGAACTATTTTCTTACGATTGAATGTTTAGAACTAGTGACAGTCACTTAAAAGAACCAATAATATACGATTATATATTGTATTCTTTGATTTATTGTTTGGTTTATATATATATATATATATATATATATATATATATATATATATATATACCAAAGAATACGATTTTTACTTCTGTATTGGGCTTTGTATTATTTTATAATTTTTTTTTTTAGCGTAACAAAAGCGACATTAAAGTTAAGTTATTTTAACATAAACGCAAAGTAGCAATTCTTCCTAATTTAAGACATAAAATTTCATTATCATTTATACAACTTTTTCAGGGCTAAAAAGTTTTCCGGTATTAAAAACAACATTATTATGTATATTTAATATAAAAATATTATATCGTGGGTATATAAATAATATATTGTTGGTAAACACATAAAATATTATTTTGTGGGAAAACATAAAAATCTTATTGGCTACATGTTTCTTATATTTTCCATTTGTCTTTTAAGAATTATTTTAAAAACTCATTACGAGCATAAGAATATTATTTATCTATCATAAAGTGAAAGTATTACGCCATAAACGTAACACAATATTCTATGCAAAATAGCTACTAAAAACGTGTTTTTTAATACTCTGCGCTCTGAAAATTGCTCTCTGCTTTGCCGCGTAAATTTCTTTTAACAGGTGATTATGTAAAGCTTCAGTAATAAAAATATTCCACATTACGCATTTGCTAAAAAAATTATTCAAATTTATTTTGGTTTACGTGCATGATCAATATTTTATGTGTACATATGTCCTACGGTTGTGAAAAGAGTTAAAATCTGCTTATACTCTACCCTCTGAATAATAGCTGCAGCAGTCATAAAAAATACATAAATAAATAAAAGAAAAAGGCATAAAAATGGTACGATACAATTTTAATATGAAATATTTTAATAAAAAAAACGATCATATTATATGTATAATATGTTGGTTTAATATTCTTATATTGCAAATTACGAATCGTAAATTAAAGTTAATAATACAAAAATTTATATACAGCTTATACATTTATAAATATATGAATTTTTGTTCTTAAAATCAAAAATAATTTTCTTTAATAAATCGAAATTTAAATGTAATAAATGGAATACTTTGGATTAGAAATGTGCACATAGTACTGGATTAGAAATGAAATGGAAGACATTTTATTTTTTTTTTTTTACTTATAAATTTTACGAGTCCTAATGAATAGGGAAGACAACTGTTAATTTAGTCAGCAAATAGTGTAAAGATTTGTTATTCCTTTTTAGCAAATTCGTGATCAAAAACAAATCTTAATGACAGTGTTAGAAGAACATGAAAGTATGAGGCCTGCAACCCAGTTGAGTCAGCAAGATACGATCCGGTTTGAAAAAAAATTGACGGAAGATTTTAGCTACAAAATAACTTCTCAAAGCATCTTCTGGGAAAAAATCGCTAATTAACCGGATGCATTTGTCTGCTTCCTGGCCCAATGGTATAGTGTCAGTTAGTGTGTATGAGAAGGATTCAAATCGAATCCACTGTCAGCAATGCTTACATTCATGAAACGAGAAGTATAAATGCAATTTAGATAGCGTGTATAAGATTTTTGCATTGACAGACATGTTGCCTGGTTCTAGTCTTACTTTAAGCGGGGAAAATCCATGCATTTACCCCTAAATGTATTTTACTCATCGGTGGACTATTCAAATTATATACGACATAATGGAATATCAAACTCACCAGATCCAAAAAAAAAAAAAAAAAAAAAAAGAAAGAAAAAAACACCCGCATATATTTTTTAAATAAGAAAGGTTCAAATCAGATAAAGCATTAAAAATGTTCTTCAAAACACGTTAATCATAAAAAAAAAAAATCTTTAAAAATATTTTCTGAATTTAGAAGACAATGCTAAAAAGGGAGGAAGTGAATTTATAGAATGACGGCGAGGTTATCGATGGCCCAGAATATCAAAAAGTTTAAAATCGATCACCCAACAAGATAGAGATTTTTAAATACTGTGTGTATTTCAAGAATTAAAAAGATACATTTATTTCACATTGCATAGCCCGGTTTATAGACCATATATATTTATTAGACCATATTACTGAAGTGAAAGTAACTACAAAATGATGTTTCAAAAATTAATACAAAAGCAGAATTTGATGTCCCATGATTGGGTAGTCTAATGTTATCCTAAGATCTATTACTTATTCAAGCAGTGCATACCCTCTCATTTAAAAGTAGCAACCTGATGGCCAATTGGATAGAGCTCTGGTCTTTAGTACTGGCAGGCTTCAGATTCGAATCCTGGCAATGTTTATTTGTGGTTCAGAATCCCCATTAAACTGTAGGTCCCGGTATAATTAGCCTGGAGTGCGCAAAAAATGATCGTAGAACGACAAACCAAATCTTTAAAAGTCTTATGTGTAGTGGGATATCTTATGAGAGAAATTTTAGAAGTTGCTATTTCAAGTTGCTGGTCCATATTGAAATAATGCCAGAAAGAACTTAAACCAGATAGTCCGATAAGTCTCTTTCTCTCATCTCTATTTGTTTTTCAAAGTAATGACTTTAATTTAAACTACAGCGGAAACGAACTTGCGATTCTCAAACAATTTCTGAGCCATGAATTGGACGTATTATCAAAGAATTGACTGCATTTTTCAGAATTCAGTTACTTAAAATTTGTATATTTATGTAAAAAAAATTTGGAATAAGAAGAAAAATATATTTTGTAAGAAGCAAACGTATTTTGATGAATTTTCTATGCAACGCCAATTACAAAACTGCATTATTAATGAGATGGGTCAAGCAAAGTTCGCCCTTGGGAAGCGAAAGTGCTACCTGTAATGAGGCGCATTTGCAACTGATAGAAAAAAAGAATGTCAAGTACGGATTTGAATGATATCTTGATAGGAAAGAAATTATGAAACGACATTTCCTTCCTGTTCCTCTAATACTGGAGCCTTCGCTTAGAATCACAAAATCGACGAAAGTTAATTGCTTTTTTTTGGTATTTGGCACATCAATTTATTTGTCATAAAAAAGGAAATCATATTTTTGATTATTACTAGTTTAATAATACATTTAATTAGGATCGCAAATTTAAAATCTCAAATAAAAATCAATGCTCAGAATTTTTAATAATAATAGAACAAAAATGGTAAAAATTTGTTTTTATAATTTTCGGGTACAACGAATCTTTTTTGCTTCTATGTAAACAGTTTATACCGATAAAAATGTACCAGTCAATTGTTACTAATCTTCAGTATGGATTTTATAAAATTTTTTTTTTACAGAATTCAAACATACGACCAACTTTATGATCATAAAATATTTTTGTTATATTACGTAGTCTACTAAAAGAATAACTTAAATTTTATTGTTGTACCTCTTATTCTAATTCTTGTATTTCACAATAAGCAAGACTTTTCGAATTTGTTATTTCTTTGAAGGTTGACTCCAGATCCTTCTCGAGATACAACTTCAGAGTGACGTTAAGTTAAATAAATTAATGTAAGAATACATATAGAAGCACAGAAATGAATGCAATGAAGTATCCATTTCACTGTATCAACATTGAATCATTCATTCATTGACTCATTCTTCTTCATTCATCGAATCATTCATTTATTGACTAACTTTTTTCATTCATTCATTAAATGACTGACTCTTCTTCATTCATTCATTCAATGACTCATTCTTCTTCAATCATTGAATTGTTCACTTTCATTGTTACAAGTATGCTTATCAACATACTTGTCAAATTTCAACAGCTATAAACAATATTTGTTTATAGCTCGTATGTTTATTGTTCGAAAAACTATAAACAATATTTGATAAAATGATCATTTGATATAGACTACTTTCTGAAGTGATCTCACCCAAGTGAATATTAGCTGATATTTCTGATCTTCGAAATTTAAAGCATCAAGTTAAAAAGTTGCTTTTATATTATGGAGGGAATCATCTTGAAAGAGGTAAGTTAATTTTACAGGACGATGAAAGTTAAAATTCAATTCTAAGAACATTTAAAAATATTGAGTTCGTTATAAAAATATCGAAATGAATCGAAAATGTCGTCAGTGATTTTCACGATGTTTTTATTTTAAATACAACTCCACTGTGACTGTCACGATTATTTTGTCTATCTTACGATTGTGAAGTAAATAAAAGTTAATTATTTTCAGAAAAATTAAATCAATAAATAAAATTAAAAAAAAAAAAAAAAAAAAAAGAAATGAGCATGTCGCCAAAAAAATCTAAAACAGCCGATTGTATAAGGTACACGGATTAGAATGACACTACAACAATGATGAATAATTTCAAACTATTTCTACATGCTGATTTTACCTCTGTGATTTGTCGCAATGACTTTTTGGCAAACTTAAAACTGCTATACAAAAATTAAAATGCTGGCTTATATCTGTAAACATATCGCCAAGTGATTCTAGAATTGTAAAAAACTTCATATTTTTAAAACTAATAACTATTGCAATTTTAGTTTATTTTATAAATATAACAGCTGTTTGACGAAAAACCTACCTGTATGTCGACAGCTTCTAGTAAGGTTAAAGTTCACGATACAACGAATCTTAAACAATAAAATCGCGAGACCGAACAATAGGACTATAAAATCCTCAAGCTCGGCCATTTCGTTCCTAACTCAGACGATGAAAAATTTTCGAAGATCGTTCTTCTTCGCTTTAAAGAGACATTTTGCTAGCATTTCGAGCACAATTCCAGCAAACTTTTCAAAAGTGAATAATAATACAGGAAATATCACTTTTTATTCTTGGATCGTAAGCACTTCTTGGTAACAATGATATGGATAGGGCACCATGTCTGATTTCTATATACTTGCCTCCCAAGAGCAACTTGGTTGTATAAGTGTTCTTATAGGAATGTTTAGATTTATTGTTGTGGCAATACTGATGTTTTTCCCAGATAAATGTTCTTATAGAAATGTTTAGATTTTTTTGTGGCAATACTAGTGTTTTTCCCAGATAGATGTTATGCCTATAAATGGTTAATGCCAAATGTTATGTCTATAAATGGTTAATGTACCTTTTTTCCTTAAATAAATTTTTATTAATTTATATATTCATTTTTTTTTTATAAAGATCCTAAAAAAAATTACGTATAGGGATATTGGATCAATTGGAAACTGTTAACTACATATAATGGTAAAACTCCTTTATGTGAAGAAAAACAAACAAAGCACTAGGAATATGATGAGAATCACAAATGAATAATAAAAAAAGTAGTTCGCTTCCAGAAATAGAAAATATATCTGCATAAAATTGCTATAAATTTTATGAATAATATAAAACGGATAATTTAAATCTGTTTTTATTTCATAAAAAGTACTTGATTAAATAAATAATGGTTTAATTTTGTTTTCACATATCAACTAAAAACCTACAACAGTATCTAATAATATATGAAATTCTGTACAAATTAATAAGCCAATTTGCGTATAAAAACTAATATGCTCATGAATAAACATATTTGCGAAAATGATAATGGTGAATTTCATTTTCTCATAATAATCTCTTCTGAATATGTAAAAAACAGAGATCTTGCAAAAGTATTTATAATAATCTTTGATGGATGATAAACATTAAGCAGTTTGAAAAGATAGTATAGTAAAGATTTATGTGAATTACTTTTAAGTTAACTTAATAGCTTTTAATTTAATAAGTTCATTTCTTTTTAATAAGTCTTGTTTTCAAAATAATGGTCACTGAGAAAGAAATATAGTGACAGCCTTTAATAATCATATATTTAGTTTTAGAACATATTATTAAGATTTTTATTTTGAAATGAATCATTTCATTAAATTATAAAAACATGATCTATGTTTAAAAAATATGCATTTGAAAACTAGATGTAAGAAATATTTAAATATCGGTTAAATTAATACTCTGATTCTCAATTATATCAGGTTTAAATTATAGAATAAATTGTAATTTTAATTTAAAGTCGGGTAATTGTAAGCTATAGGAATACAGGTATTATATGATGCTAAAATGGTGATAAATATGTATAAATTATAAAGCAGGCATTTGTTTAGGGAATATTTTTTTCCGATTCCTAACATTCTTTTATTTATTCCGCATTATTACATCATCATCAAAATTTAAATAGCGGAACTAATAAAATGTTGATATTGAAGATATATAAATGGCTTTTATTCATTAAAATCTAAAAGAAGGACTATCATTTAATTGAATTTTCAATAATAAATTAAAGCAGTATTAATAACCATAAAATATCAATGAAAAGAATTAGTTGTCAGCATATTAGCTTGACGGCCATCTCGAGGAATTTCAAATTAAAAGGAATACTACATGATAGATACTAATATTTTTATTATATGAAGAATATTTACTATCATTTATGTTGAAAATTAATTTCGTTATTTAAAATTGAAGACATGATATTAATTTTAACGCAATATATATATATATATATATATTCTTATAAAAAGTATATCATTCGATTTTTAGTTTCACTTTGGCACTGGATACTCAGATATTCTATTTGATACAAAAATGTTTTAAAAATATAACTTGTTACTGAAAAGATATAAATTTATAATAAGTCACAAAGTGTTCCATATATATATATATATATTAAAAAAAAAAAAATTTATAATGGCATACATTATTCTGATTTTTCATAAAAGTCTGTACGCTATGTTAATTAATGAAGTATTTGAATAATTTTTCTCTAATAGTTCCAAATCCTTTTTTTTTGAATTTTTATTCAAATAATGATTTAGAAGTATTAGAAAAAATTATTCATGTATGAATCAAAAATATTTTTATACATATTCCAATGAAAATTTCTTTCCGCCTGAGTAAACACAACATCACAAACTTATATTTGCCATATACGCCATCGTTAATGAATAATTAAAATAACAGAAAACGCAATTGAAAAAACTTATTTTGATAATACTAATTTTTGTTGAATTAAATACCTAAAAAACACAAATTAAGAGTTATTTTTAAAAAAATATTATAAATGCAGTTAATTATCTATTAGTAACATTTATTAACATATGAATATTAGGGCAAAAACTGTAATTTATGGCTTTTGAAAAAGAAATTATAATTACAAAAATTCGATTGGCAGTTTCCTGAGGCAAAGGCCGAGTCAAAATTGACAGTTTCCCGAGTCAAAGTGAACCACTGAAATATTGTTTGCTTTTAGAAAAAAGATATGGAAGAAACCCTACTTAAAATAATATAGGCGTCAATTTCTAAATCTTCCAGGTCTGTAGTATCAACTCTCTATAATTTTGCTTGTGAATAATTAATTTTATAAACGAAAATTGTAGAGAAACTGCGAAAATTTCGTATTCCTTACGCGAATGTTTTTAGTAATTAATTATGAAAAGTAACATATAACAAATAATTTCACAATTGAACGTTAAGACAGAACATACTATCATATGGCTTTTGGGATTACTATAAGGTAATTTTTTAAGCAAAAAAATTTTTAAAAAATTGTCTTTAAATTGAAAATCTAAGAAGTCGCAAACATCGTGCTGGTAATTCAAAGAGATTAGAACGCCCAGGCCGAAGCCATCCGTCAGCTGATGAGTGGTGCTGCACAGCAACCCCAACCCAAAACGACCACAACCCCAGGCCCGCGCACCGTGCACCCCAGTTGCTATGAATTCCGAATAAATTTTAAAAAAAATATTGCCAAAAAATTAATAAGTTATTTATGTTTATAAATTTAACAATGCAGCAATACAATTAAATTTTTAAACAACGCCCAATTATATGGCTAAGAGAGACGAAAAGAAAATTTTAGGAGTTTTTCTCTTTATTATTTTTTAAAAGAAACAATTAAAAAATTGGAAGACGAACGGTGGAATCAGAAACATAAGTAATACAAGCTTTTGACCCCTAAAGTAACATTGAACATTTGATTAATAAACATTATTTTCTTCCAAACTATTTGAATACGCGTTAGATGAAGATGGAAAGGACATATCTCCCAGAAATCCAAAACTTCCATCGCAATTTCCTGATGGACATGGAGGGGGGCGGAAAAAAAATATCCGCCACGAGATCGTGTCCAGCGTGAGAACCAGGCCATGGTCTTCACCAAAGGACCCGGTACCATCCGGGCAAAAGTAAGCGCGGTGTCATGACGGTTTTCCGCGGGGACCTTGGCGGGACATACAAGACCACATATTTCATGCAGCGATGTCAGCTAGAAATGGGGACTTGTCCACTCAAACGTGAAGGTCTCTGTCTCTTCGCTAGTAAATAAATAAAAAACAATATTTTTCATGCGCTTTTAAAGCATGGCCTTCGGGTTTATGGATGCCACGACTTGGGAGAAGACATTCCTTCGATTTCGGAGGGGCTCCAATTGCTGCTGCAAAGCACTTGGAGCTCATTTCAATTTCTGTTTCGTGCATTCGTTAGAGGATAAGTGAGGCAAACGTTATTGGATTGGGAAATCCATGGCATGTGTCTTGGTATACGAAATATAGATGCGCAATATTTGCATGCCAGCCATCTTTCAGAAACACTTAATCGGTGAAACTTTCATGGCGTTCATTTCTGAGCGGTTTTATGTGACAATTTATTTTCTATTCATTTTATCCATGTCGCACTGAAGTTGTTGCATTTAGGTATCAGTATCAAATTCGGAGATGAGACTTTAGAAAAATCCTTTCAGTACAGTTTTTAATAAAAGAGGTAATTAAGAAATAGTTCATCTCAAAAATTCCATAGCATGTGCCTTAGTATACGACATATAGATGTTCAAGATTTGCATGCCAACCATCTTTCAGAAAAACTTAATCGGTAAAACTTCCACGGCGTTCATTTCTGAGCGGTTTTATGTGACAAACTATTTTTCATTCATTTTATCTGTATCGAGTTGAAGTTGTTGCATTTCGGTATCAGTAACAAATTCGGGGATGATACTAGGAATAACGTTTTCTGTTTCGTTTTTAATAAAATAGGTAATTAAGAAATAGTCCATCTCAAAAATTTCATGGTATGTGTCTTAGTATACGAAATATAGATGCGCAAGATTTGCATGCCAACCATCTTTCAGAAAAACCTAATTGTTAAAACTTCCATGGCGTTCGTTTCTGAGCGATTTCATGTGATTAACTATTTTTTATTCATTTTATCTATGTCGCATTGAGGTTTTTGCATTTAGGTATCAGTAAAAAGTTCGAAGACGGGACTTTAGAAAAGCTTTTCAGTTTCGTTGTTAATAAAAGAGGTAATTAAGAAATACTCCACCTCAAAAAGTGATCGAAAAAGCCCATTTCTACGTAAAAGTGCACAAAAATGCGTAATATTTTAACAGAATACCAATAAAAGTTTAGTAGATATATGAAATGAATAATTAAAAATAATACTAAATTAATAATACTAAATAAAACGAAATGGAAAAATATTATAATTCTATTGTACAGGTGAATGTGAGTACCACTGTAATTTTCTGAAATACTTGCCAAATTTCGGAATGTATCGCGAAACAAATTAGTCTCAGCCATTCCTGTAGATTTACAATTATAAAATTTAAAATAAAATGTTATTTCATTCACTTATCTATTCATTAAATTAAGCATTTAAATTTTTTAAGCTTGTTTACTTCGTCAATAGAGAAGTAAGCTTTCTCAGAAAATATAAACATATTTAGAACATGAAAAGTTTTAGAATATAACATATCATCTTTGAAATCGATAAAATTAAGGAATTTTCAGAACAAAATCACCCCTGTTTAATTGATTTAACATCCAAATATATTGTTCTTAAAGCTTTTCATAATGTTACAGATATAACATAGCATTGTTGTATCTACCCTTTATTTTAACAAATACAAATTTCAATAAAAATATTAAATTTGCTTCTAAAAGTTTTAGATATTATAGGGTTTTTTTTTTTTTTTTTTTTTTGCACATTTTAAAATTGGTTATAATATTTAAGAAACTTATCTGATTTAAAACATGACATCAGAAAATATCCAATTGATTTCTGAATTTACTTCACACTTAAAGAAAACAACTTATCTTGTTCAAGAAAAATAACACAAACTGGTTTTCAGAAAAAAAAAATTTCAAAGAAAAATGATCAAATTTATTCAATGTAAAAATATTAAAAATGTGTAATCGAACATCATATTCACATTTAAACAAAAATATAATTAGATAATAAATAAAAAAAATTGCTATCTTTTGTTATAATATCAAACAATGCTATTTAAGTTATATAGTCATTAATTATATTAATTGAAATTGATTCTATTTAATGAAGGCAATTTAAAAATGCAATAATATATTTTTTATGTATTTTCTTATAGACCAGGTCGATATGGTGTAAATAATTTTAATTACAAAATAGCACTTTAAATAATTATTAAAAAAATTATAAAATACGTGTCTTTATTTTAAGTATATTTATTCTCAATGATAGGAAATATTTCTACTAAAACTTGACTTTTTAAGTACAAAGGAAATATTATAAATAATGAGATCTTTCACCTACAAAAATGCGTTCAATCAAAATTATTTGGCTTATTTATATAATAATTCACTAACATTCCATGAATAATTTCAGAATTCTCACATAGGATCTTTTGCAATTAATTTCAAAGCCTTAAATGTAATTTCAAAAATGCGTAAAAAAAAATAATAATCTATTGCGCATCAAAGAAGTGACAGATGCAGAAAGCAACAGCCTTAATTACAGTTGTATTATTGCCAAATTCTAGTACCTTTTTTTTTTTTTTTTTACATCTAACAGTTAATTCTGTTCATGACATTTATATTTCACTTCATTCATTAGATGACTAAGATGAAAACAATGGATTTCTCAATGAATGCAACTTATTTTACTGATTTCTTTCTTATTTCTTCATCCTGTCGAAGATACGAAGATGAAACCAATACCATCTACCATCAATATTTGGAACGGTAATTTTCAATTATTTTCCCAAAGGTCACCTCATTCGGATGCAAAGGACAAAAAAATAATAAATTTCGAAATCACGGATTTTCCCAACAGAATTCATACGCCTCGAAATGAAGTTATTGGCTGGAACACAATTACAATAGTTGCAAAAAATTTTGCAAAAGGTAAAATTCAATAAAATATCCCATTCAATCTAGAAATGAAATTTCCTCCCACATTCAAGGGAAAAAAAAAAATCTTCCTTTTAAAATGTTTTAGGAATTATGGAATCATCATACTGCATACATACTTTTTCAAAGCGTTAATATTAGTTAAATGTTTTAGGAATCATCCTTCTGCATACATACTTTTTCAAAGCGTTAATATTACTTAAATTATAAATGAATCTTAAATTATTGTATAATTTAATTATTAACTTATAATTTTAAAAATTAAATTTAGGAACATGTAAAAGTACATCTTAAATAGATAAAGATACGTAATATTTTAGACAAAATCGATTCAATTTGAAATTGAATTAATTTGTTAAAAGCATTATTTCAATTAGTTAGAAACAATTTTTATAACGGCAGCAAAATAATTAATAAAAACGTTTAATATTATAAAATTTAAAACACGCTTTTTTATTCATTTCGTACATTTTTAATCAGTAAAGACAAAAAAAAAAAAAAAAAAAAAAAAAGGCTTAATTTTCTTAACAAAAATATAATAGATTTTCTTCTATAAAATTTAGAAAAAAATCTTTTTATTTTTATTTTTAAAAAACCAATTAGGAATTAAAACGCTATCTACTCATTAAAATTCTCATTTTAGATATTATTTCTTAAATATGACATGAATTTTATAAAGAATTTAATATTAATGCAAATTATGTTCTGCTATCTGTTTTCAAGAACACATTTTTTAACTAGCGCTTATGTCTTTATATCTTAAACATTAAAAAAAAATGAATATATTAAAAAACTGGTTCTATCATGAATTAATTCTGTAAAATTCAGATAAAAAATAAGAGGCTATAAAAATTCTTTCGAGTATTTTAAGAAGATACTTAAAAATTTTAAAATTCCGTTCCTCAACACATTGGTTTTGATTCCCAAGAATTTAATATTAACTTGCTTTGGATTTCGAAATTTCTTTTTTGAATACAATGTCTGTAGATAGCCATTTCAAATTCGAGGAAGCATTAATATTAACAAAAATATTCACTCCATTGAATACTTGATCTTTCTTAAATATTTAAGAAATTTTAAAATACTTTTTAAAATTTTATATGTGAAATAATATAATACATAATAATTTAAAAAGATAACCAAAGAGCAAGTAAGTATAAAAGGAACTTCCTTTTCATTTTAAGACATTTCGCTCACTGAATTTATAACTAAGCCTATACTAATATTTTAAAAGTTCGAATTATAACTACAAAAAGAATGGCAATTTATAAACGTTAAGTCAACTTTTCAAAAGCAGCATAGAAATGATTTTGATTTACAAGTACAAAAAGTTTTTATTTTCTTCTCTTCAGAGTTGCTGCCTTATTGACAACTGATTTGGACACTCAACAATATTGCTGGAACACAATTGCAATAGTTGCAAAAAAATATTGCAAAAGCTAAAATTCAATAAATTATCTATTTAATAGTCTAGAAACAAAATCTCCTCCGATATTGAAGAAAAAAAAAAAAAGTTAGATCACATAATAATATTTCTTGGCAACAATTATAATACACTAGCGCAGGATGCTAAATATTATTTTATTTCTGGCTTTTTAAGTGTTGTATTGTTGACAATTGATAGTCATTTGGATATTCAACATTAGATCACATCATATTTTTTGGCAATAATTATGATGCACTACCGCAAGATGCTAAATATTATTTTATTTCTGGCTTTTTAAGTATTGTTGACAACTGACAGTCATTTAGATATTCAACATTAGATCACATTATGTTTTTTGGCAATAATTCTGATGGACTACCGCAAGATGTTAAATATTGTTGTATTGTTGACAAATGATAGTTATTTGGATATTCAACATTAGATCACATCATATTTCTTGGCAATAATTATGATGCACTACCGCAAGATGCTAAATATTGTTTTATTTTCTGCTTTTAGAGTTGCTGTCTTGTTGGCAACTGATAGTTATTTGGACACTCAATATTAGATCACATCATGTTTCTTGGCAACAATTATAATACATTAGCGCATGGTGCTAAATACTGTACATAACTATTTATTTAATTAAAAATTAAACAAACTATCCAAAATACAAATTGTGGAAGCACTAAATCTGATGTAATGGAGATGGGCTGTGAGACAGACATGATCAGTCAGCAATTTGATTTATCATGATTAGTCAAGCCAGTCAGCATTCTTTCTGATCAGGTGACTTCAATATCACATCACATTTCCGTTCCTAGAGCCTAATAGCATTCTATTGGTTAGGATAGGGGGTCCAATTAAAATTACAAGATTACGGAGAACACTTCCTTTGGAGTTATAATATTGCCGAGTTACGATTTCAATTGAAAGTCTAAACAAAATTTTCACACTTATTTTCTAAACAACATTAAATTAGCTTAATAATGCAGTATAGAAGAAACAGAGACAAAAAAAAAAAAAAAAAAGGTATCAAAAGAATTCACATTTGAAAAAGTATCAAGAGAGAGAGAAAAAAAGTGGCACATATGGACTGATGAAACAGCTGTTTTAATTCTGTTTTGACATCCTGTAAAAGGCAAAACTTTTTTCTCTTTTTTTTAAATCACACGACAGGTCCAACAGGAAAGTGCGCTCCAGTTGACAAAACTGCAACCTATTCACATGCACTACAGCTGGACAGACGCACAGATCCTGAGAGAGAGACAGAGGAAAAAAAGAAAAAAAAAAATATTCCAACAAAACTATCGAGGTTGAGTCCTCCCTGGCGGCATCTTTCTTTTTGTGTTTTCCCGCTCTGCAGCAACAATGCGACGGGGAAATTTGTTTCTAATAGTGGGCGGGTGGGAATCATCCTGCGGTTCTCTCTCTCCTCCTCTCCCCCTTTCTGTGTTTTTAAATGTTGAAACAAGTGTAGTAAAACAGGTATATTTTAAAGCCAGATATTACATGTATATTTTAAAGCCATCTCAATATATGGCATATGCATGGTTTTTTTAAATTACTATTTAACACAAAATATATTTTTATCATGTGTGAACATGATGTTGTCTTGGTTAAGGGTCCGTGACGTTATGCGAAAGAGAGGGTCAAAAAATAAATCCATTACAAATTTAAATAAAATGGTACTTTGGGCCCTTAACTCTTGAAATGATTCATGAATAACTTTAGTCCTCTCAGTTAGTTATATGGTTATCTCTCCTCCTCTCCCTTTCTGTGTATTTAAAAACGCTGAAACAAGTGTAGTAAGCCACAGGTATATTTTAAAGCCATCTCAATATATGGAATATGCAAGGTTTTTTTAAATTACTATTTAACACAAAATATATTTTTATCATGTGTGAACATGATGTTGTCCTGGTTAGGGGTCCGTGACGTTATCCGAATAAGTAATATATATATAAAAAAAAAAAATTTCAAGTCAATTCCTACTTTTTTTCACTATATTGCAGAAAGTCCTTTATAAATAGTCATTCATGTTTTTAAGTTACAAAAAAAAAAAAAAAAAAAAAAAAATTCTCTCACGCACACTTTCTCTTTCTCATATACACACTTTCCATCTCTCTCACTAATTTATTCACATGTTTCATTTCCCATTTTGATAATTCCTTGACTCACAGACTAGAACCCAGAATGAAAAAAGAATCTGAAAAGAATTTTTTTCCACCGATATACACGCTTCGCCACTGACGGTATTTATTTCCTGTATTTATATCCTGCTAAATATCTTATATAAGAGAAAAAAAAATTTTCTCCCATATAAAACTAAAATTAATTAATTAAACTTAATGTACGAATGAATATTTGAAAAAATTGTATTAACATCAAGTGTCATCCACTACAAGTTTCAAAAATGTATTTGCACTTGAGTGGATGAATAAAAAGTATTTTATTAACGATGGAAAATTTGAACAAGATATATAAATATATATAGGGAGAGTGTGAACTAATAGTAGGAATTGAAAAAAGGGCCAAGCAAATAAAACTCCATTACAAATTTTGGCGGAAAATGGTACTTCGGGCTCCTTAACTCTTGAAATGATTCATGAATAACGTTAATCTTAAGGAACTTTCTGGAGAATTTGGCTTTTGATTGAAGTGTTTTGTAGTATGGTTTTGAATCAATTTTCATATTTTGGGTTGGGATTTTAAACATTTGTATTTCCAATGGCTATAAGTACTCGTAGTGCTTGATCAATTCCTTCTTTTGAAGTTTCATATTTATCCCTTTTGGTATTTTCAGGTGCCTATTGAGATGTATAGAGCTTCTTATTGTATTTGGAATACTTCATTCTTCATTTATGCCTAGAATGTTCAAATTTTGATATATTCTTTTGGGTATTGTATGTGATAACGTTACTTGTAAAATTTGGAATACTTCATTCTTTATTTACGGCGACATTTATCTTACTTTTTGCATATTCGTTTGAAGATTTTTTTGAACAATGTATTCTTCATGAAGTTCTTGATCTGCTCAACATAGCTATATTCATGTGGCTATTGAATTTGGCCATTCTTGTAGTATTCCAATCAATTGCTTCATATATCTCGTGCATTATTAAACATTGCAATATTCTTGAGTTTATTCATCCTTTTTCCGAATGTTCACATGATAAGTTGAAATTTGACAAGCAGATTTCAGGTTTTTTTGTTATGTTCTTTTATATAATTCATATTCATTAGTTATTCATTTCATATTCATTAACTTAAATTAATAAAAATTCAGAATGTTGTAGCAATTATCATGCGTAGATTTACACACAGATTTGATGCGCAGATCTAATACAAAATGGAAAATTAAAGTCGAATACTTTATGTGTCAGATTAATCTAAAGTGGGCACATTATATATATATTTAAAGTAATTTACACACTTCAAAACAATTACGTAAAACGTGCCATTTTTTCGATTTTAAATTTTAATATCAATATAATTGATTTTTAATTTTCAATATCAATATAATTGATAAACACAAATGGAAAATAAAAATTTAGAATTTAGCAATCATACATTTTAAACCTTTCACGTAGTTATTAATTTGAAATTTAAAATAGAAAAAAAAGCAAAATATTTCACAAATATTTTACAGCCAAATAGTTTGCATTTGCGATTGCCCTTTTTATGATACAAAACTATAATCAGTAATTAACATTTTGTACAAAAGAAAATTAGACAGTATCGAATTCCTACAAGAGAAATTAATTGCGATCTTCTAGATTTCCGATGTTTTACAAATTTAGGTTCTTAATTATTTGAAAACCGATTAATAAATGATAAATCTATCATAGAATAATAATAATTTATTATTTTTATCAATAAGTCAATGTTATTTTTTCAAAGCGATCGTTTAAAGATGTTTATAAAACTAGAATGAATTTTGTAAATTTTCAGTAATTAAGAAATGAATTGAATATTAGAATACATTGAATGATAATTTGTTTGCATTAACTTTTCTACGTAATACAAATTAACAGTTGCAATAAACCAATAATTAACAATAGCAATAATCAAAAATAACATTGTGATCGACTAGGTTTGTACTAATTGACATGATTCTAGTACTATGAACTTTTCGGTTAATACAACTAGAATAATATATACTAGTTAATATACCATTATTTTTTATTTAGATACTAGAATTTTCCCAAAGTCATCCCAGAATCAATTTAAAAAAACATACACAATAATTTGTATATAATATATATGAATCAAAACAAAAAAATTTATTTGTTACTTTTATGATTCAATTTCTTGATTTTAAAAGCACTTATCAAGGGATTTATAAATATGATTAAGAAATAAAATTGCCATAAATGTTTTAAACCAATACAGTTTCAGTATAAAAATATAATTTCTTTAATGTGAAATATAGTTTTTAATTTTATTTTTTTAAAACATTACGTGAAATTTAAAATAACATGATTAAAGTGACCGCAATTTTTACTAAATGTTATTTACAAATAAGCTTTAATGGTAAGATACATAAGACAATTACTATTAAGAATACCAAAGAATCGTATTAAAAAGACTATTAATTTTTTTTATTGTAACAAGATTTGTTACACGATATTAAAATTTATTTTCAAATTTTACTATTTCTTTTTTTTTTTTTTAAACATTCTTTATTAATGTAAAATATTTTCTCTAAACATTGAATTATTTTCTTTATCAAAATTGCTTTCTTAAGTAAATCACCTGTTGAGTTCATTTTAATAGTCATATTGTAAAACAAATGTTCATATAATCAGCTAATTTAATTTGATCTTCAGATTTTAATAATTCAAAAAAATTTAACTCATTTTACAAGATGATAATTTTGATGCAAAATGATAATTTCTCATTTTATAAAAAAAAAGTTATTAAGCGAAATACAGTTTTCGAGAAAAAATACTTATTTTTAAAAACATTTTTTTTTTTGTGAGTGTGATATTTTAGAATTTGTATTCAATTATTTGTAACATAATACATAAATAATATCAAAACAATGGTACATGCAGAATGAAAATCAGAAATCGAATATTTCTTGACAAAACTGTTAATGATTTGCTCTCATTTGTCATTATAACTAATATTCTAGCATTTTTTTTTCATTTACAATAAGAACATTACATTTTCATATAATAGAAAAATCGGCACTCATTTTCTGAAAATATTTTTTTAATAGAATCGCTAATAACTAATAATTTTGCTTTTTTTAAAAAAATTCAGATTTTTTTTTTCATTATTCATGAGAGCTTATTTTCTAATAGTAATTCAAATTTGAACTTAATTTCAAATAACAATAATTCTATAAACTACAGAAAGATTTGATTAACTTTTCACAACACAACATAGCAATTTGCACATATTTTAAACTATCAAAAGATATAAATAGTTAATATAATGAAAATTAATCTCTTCGTAATCATTTGTGAGAATTGATTAATTATAAATTGATAAAAAGCTTCTAAAAATAATTGAATATATTTTTTGTGTTATTTTTTTCCGAAAAATATAATATGCGTCTAAAATTAAAGATATATAATTATAACTGCCACGCATAAAATACATCCATTGTATGATATTGATAAAAATAAATTAAATGCGTTTAGAATCGTACAGCATATATTCCCAAAGTATTCTTTTACTCATTTTAGATAGAGAACTTAATTAAGAAGTTACAGAAAAATTAATCGAATTTTTATAAGCATAAAATTGAATTATTCTTTTACAATGCTTACAGTAGGCTTGTTACACTCTAATACATTATAATTAAAAAAAATAAGAATAAATCCTAAATTCTATTTTCTAAAAAAAATTTTAATCATATTCTTATAAGCATAAAATTACTATTTCACTATTACTATTTTACTTTTACTATCACTATTTTTAGAATGTTTACAGTAGACTTGTTATACATTTACATTATTTTAAGAGAATATAAAAATAAATGCTAATTCTATGAGATTAAACAGATAAAACAAGAAAGTAAAATCATAACTTTACAATTGAGCAGAACAGCATAATAAATTATTTTAAAGGTACCTGATAAATTTTCTTTAGGATGATAGAATTTATTTATCCCCGAATAATCCATATTTAAATATTTAGAACTAAAAGAAAAACACTAAGCATTTAATTTTGTCTTAAGTTTTAGAATATTAATATTTCAGACGATTTAAAATTCAACGCTTGAAGTTTTAATATCGATACAACGGTATTAAAACTTCAGACGATTTAAAATTCAACATTTGAGGTTTAATATCGATTCAAACGATATTAAAATTTCAGAAGATATAAAATTTAATATCGATTCTACGATATTAAAATTTCAGACAATTTAAAATTCAACGTCTGAAAATTTAGTATCGATTCACCGGTATTAAAATTTCTGAAAATTTAAAATTTAATATCGATTCTACGATATTAAAATTTCAGACAATTTAAAATTCAACGCCTGAAATTTAGTATCGATTCACCGGTATTAAAATTTCAGAAAATTTAAAATTTATATCGATTCTACGATATTAAAATTTCAGACAATTTAAAATTCAACGTCTGAAAATTTAGTATCAGATTCACCGGTATTAAAATTTCAGAAAATTTAAAATTTAATATCGATTCTACGATATTAAAATTTCGACAATAAAATTCAACGTCTGAAAATTTAGTATCGATTCACCGGTATTAAAATTTCAGAAAATTTAAAATTTAATATCGATTCTACGATATTAAAATTTCAGACAATTTAAAATTCAACGTCTGAAAATTTAGTATCGATTCACCGGTAAAAAATTTCAGAAAATTTAGAATTTAATATCGATTCTACGATATTAAAATTTCAACGTTTAAATTCAACGTTTGAAAATTTAATATTGATTCAACTGTATTAAATTTTCAGACTTAAACGATTTATCGAATTCTACAACGGAAAATTACTGATATATTGGCTTTTGGGCTGTGTAGCAGTTTAGTAAAATACCGTGATCTAATTTTTTATCTATATATTTTAAGATCTTATATCATCTATCTGTGGTCAAAAACTTCGTTACAATGACCTGAAAATCCACGTAATCCATATTCAAATATTTAGAACTAAAAAAAAAAAAAACTTAGCATTTCTTAAGTTTTAGAACAATATTAATATTTCAGACAACAATATCAGTATTTCAACAATATTAATATTTAAAATTCAACGTTTGAAATTTTTAATATCGACTCAAATGACATTAAAATTTCAGAGGATTTAAAATTCTACGCTTGAGGTTTTAATATCGATTCAAACGATATTAAAATTTCAGACTTAAACGATTTATCGAATTCTACCACGGAAAATTACTGATAAATTGGTTTTTGGTTGTGTAGCAGTTTATCAAGATACTGTGATCTAATTTTTTATACATATTTTAAGATCTTATATCACCTATCTGTGGTCAAACCTTCATTACAATGACCTGAAAAGCCACGTAAAAAAAAAAGAAACATCGTTTATGGAGGGGTTTTACTCGCTGTCGATTCAGTTGAACCGTGAAAATCTGTTCAACCATGTAAAAGGTTTCAAGCGCGGGTCTTTCAGCAGGATGCGTTCAATTAATGATGGTTGATTTTAGGAAGTCTTATTGACTTTTCCTTTAAAATTTAATGCATGTAAACAGATTTGGAAAATTAACGTTACGGAATTCCTACTAGGAAGAACCGAGCAAATTTCCAAAATGAAAAAAGTATTCCAAGTTCTGCTCCTTTATCTACAATACGAAATACCAACTCAAAAACCAAATATATATATATATTGTTTTTAAATAAATGGCCCGAGATGATTAAAAGGGAAGTTTTAATGTAAATATTGGGGATTTCCGGTAAAGAGATGTTTTAAATCATTTTTGATTAGTTCCACTTCAGTATTAAGTCTTTTTCTATAATTCCCAAAGTTAAACAATTTTTAGTAAATGCTAACTTTAATTGAATTTAGCGTTTAAATCCAAATATAATAAAATATATTTAAAATATTTTGAATCTCTATAAGCATTAAATTGATTTTTATGTTGATTATTTAAATATCATCGCCTTACCGACATTTCTGCTGGAAATTGACATAAACGAACAACAAAAATGCAGGCGAAAATTTTTTTTTTTTTACGGTGAATAGTGATTGATATTTAATTTATCGTCTAACTCAGTAGGGACCAACCCAAATAATCTTTTGGGCCACTTTGAAATGCATCATAACTCCACGGGCTGCATATAAAATTATATATCCCACATTAGATTTAGACCACTATAGACGTTTTTTGGAGTGAAAGATTGAAACATAATGAGATTATTATTATGTTTACTATTATTCTTACAGGTAAACATAGATAACATAATAGTAATAATAATAAAATAATAAACGCACACTATAAAAAGAAATATATATCACTACAAATGAAATATAAAATATATGTAAATATAAATGAAATCATTAAAAAATATTTATTTTACTAGTGCGATATTGTTTCTCCACTCATCATGAGTTCGCAGAATATAACTAATTATTCTGCGGACACATGACTGTAAACTCATAAATAAAACAGGCGATAATATCTGCCATACATTCGCAAGAATATTATTTTAAAATCAAAGTTAATTTTTTTCTCTTAATTTCGATAGTTAATTTTTGAATTTATGGATGCAAAAATAAAGTATTTTTTTTATAGATTGGTTTTTACTACATTGGCTATTATAAAATAGATTATATTTTGTAAAGTGTGATAAATCTCGTGGGCCGGAAAAATATTCAAGGCGGGTCGCATGCGGCCTGCGGGTTGGCCACCCCTGGTCTAACTTATTAGAAAATTTTGTTTTATTATTTTTGGGGAAGAGAGAGAAAATAATATTCCGCATCTAATGAATTTAAAATAAAAATTACACTAATAAAGATCACTCTCAGGTTCTCGCTAAAACTACTTTTATTATTATAGAATAGTATTGGAAGTCACACAATTATTAACTATTATTGTAAACACAATTATTAGGAATACAAATCATACAAGTATTTGAAGAACTATATGTACAGGTATTTTCCTAGACATTTAAAATATGTTTCTGCAATAAAAAATTATTTCATTGTTGCTTATGTTTATGTTCCAAATATCACTCAATTACAAATTAAACAGTGTAGAAATCTATGATTGCCTGTATTAAGTAAAGATTTTCATCAAAATTTAAAACAGAAAAGAAACATGTATTTAATATAATTGCCAAAATTAATCGTGAATTCGCAAACTTATAAAAAAATACCATAAATGACACTTTAAATGATATAAAGAAATAGAAGAGGATTAAAATTATTAATAATTAACACTAAAATATACATTTGAAAGAAAATATATCTGTGCAAAACATCTAAAGAAAACACAAATACGGTGACTTTTATATTTGTATAAAATTTCGAAAAATAATGGAAACATAAATATGGTGACGATATTTTTATACTTCATGAAACAGAAAAAATAATTAAAACATTACAATGATTATCTTAGATAATTTTAAATGAAATTGTTGTCTAATGTAAATTTTGCATATTATTTTTAATAACGAATAATAAAAACTTAAAAGACAAAAAAAAATTTCAGATTGTTATAATTAGATTTTTAATAATATCAGTATTTTCTAATTAATCTAATTTCTAAGATTTTTAATATTTTCTAATCATTACATTAAAGTAACGATTTATATTTTAGAATGAATTGATTTATTTTCATACGTTAAAATAAATTTATCTGAAATAAAATAAATACCAGTGTAAAGATATGGAAATAAAAACAATTACTAAGAACTTTTGCTTTGTCAAATTCAGTTTAAATCCGAGATTTTTGAAATGTGGTTTTTAATTTATTTCATTTAAAATAAAAAAGTATTAATATTTATTTGGGAGACATTGTACTCTGAATCATTTAGATGCATTGCTTCGAAATTTTGAAGGTAATATTTTTATTTTTATTATTACAATGTCGAATCTACATCATCCGATAGACAACAATATCTTTGAATTCTTAACTAATCTTAATCTTAATAATCCTTATATTCAGGATTAATAATCCTACATCAGGATTATACCAGAATATCAGGATTTAATAGGTTTAAGGAATAATTCTATGTTTATAAGGAATGTTATTAAGGGTTATTATATGTTTTAAGGAATAATTCTGATATTAATTTCTTAAATTTGCCTTTTTTACTAAAATTATTGCAATAATTTTAAACGTTTTCGCATTGTTTTAAGGAATTTTACAATCAAACTCATAAAGACTGCATCATGCTGTATGTATTCTACAGTAATATATTTATGCCAAAAAAATTTTCTTACAAATACAATTAATAGAACTCATAACTAGGAAACTTATGGTTTTTCTATAATAGTGAAAGTAAAATAATTTAAAACGATTCTATTATTTATTTTAGGTTATAACGAATTTTGCAGCAGTTATATAAAGTTAAAGTAAACTGTACGTTTTACAAGAAATTAATGTCAATTAAACAATATTAAAATTCAGTATGAGAAACAAATCATAACGAATTTCAATATCAGAAAATAATATATCCAAATATTTTGCAAAGACAAATAGCACTAATGCAAATAGTAATAACGTTGCATAACTGAAATAATTACTCATTAACTGTTAAAAAACAGTAATTTTTTTTATAATATGATGAGTACATTTATAAGTCTTCCAAATACTGATAATAAAGATATTATCTTTCAGAACAACCCAGTCGACTTCTGTTTGGTATCTGTAATCTCGATAGAGACCCAACAGCACAAATACTTACCGTTGTGTAAATAAACATTTAGAAAAAAAAAAAAACCTTATCTTTAAAGGGGAAGGGGAGACTGCTACAAACACAATATCATCATTTTTGTCTGGTATTGCTTTCTTTTTTTAGTGTGATGATACTCAAATTCAATAATCGTAATTTAATGTGAAGTATTTTTAAATTCGAATCACTTATAGTTTATATAATTTTTGAATATGGTATGTTTTAATAATTCATGTAGCCCAAACAAATACTTCTTCTTTGCAAAAAAACATTTGATAAATCAGTTTTAAATCGTTAAATAAATAAAGAGTTTGGGAAAAAACTATTTAAAACCACAAAAATTTAATCATTGCGGGCACCTCTACATCGGACCAAGATTTCAAGGTCATGTAAAAATATTAGAATTACGATAATTATACATCTGTAGCTATGATTTTCACGAATTATTTTAAAAATTCACTTTTCTCTGCTAAAAATAATCAAATCTATTTGATTTAAATCAATTTTTTAATGCATCTCAGTATGTTTCTTTAACGAATTTCTACCAATGGGAATAACATAATTTTACTTTTCTTACAAAATACTACTTACGAAATTTATTTTTACTGAAAACTTTTAACAACTATAAATACTCTGAATATAAAATTTGCAAAATGTCAATTTCAATAATAAATTTACTATCTAATAAAACTGATGATAAAAAATTATTTGAGCTGTAGTTTAAATGTGAGCATCTTATAACATTCTATATAAAATTCAAAATATTTTAAAAATAAATAAATCAACTAAGCTAATTTAACATGCTTTGTTACATTTAATCAGTTTAAAAAAAATTTTTTTCATTTTATTTGATAAAAGTGATTATTTTCAATACTTTTTTTTTTTCAGAAAATTTTTTTTTTTTTTTTCTCTCAAGGAAATTTAAGTAATATAAATTATACTGTAAATATATTGCTATAAATAATCAGATTAAAAAGAAAATAAAGATGAGCATTATTTACCGAGCAGTTTGCTGAGATCGGCGTTGTGCATGTCCGGATTTTCATCCGCCAGCCTCTTGCGTTCGCTCTTGGCCCAAACCATGAAGGCATTCATCGGTCGACGGATCCTCTGCTCCAAAGCCGCCGCAGCTGCCGATGACTTCCCACCGCCAGAGCCCCTGCCGCCACCCCTCGAAGTCGGAGTCGGCATTGGGGAGGCTGGCTCCTCGTCCCCTTCCATCGGTGGAGGTGGACTATCATCACTCATGTTAGACATCTCCGGTGTCCAGGGGATTGGTGTAACACTATTCTCTTCCTGATATGCGCTGCACTTGTAGGAATAATGGGGGTACACCATACCCCAGCCGTCCTCTGAACCGCGATAATTCACACCACTGTTATACATCACTGGTTTTGCACTGAGGGGTACATTACCATCCTGTTCGACAACCAACTTATCCGCTTGAGTTTGTTGTACGAGTTTATCACAATTTAATATCACTTTCAAAATACTCAATGGATGACGAATCGAGAGCTTAAATTATTTCGAAAATAATAAAATTTCAAACGTTAAAATTTTTTTGGATGCTCACAAAATGTGGGTAGCATTATCCATTAGAAGAAAAATTCTATCATTATCCAAAAGTAGTTAAAACTTTATAAAAAAATCTTTTTTTTTTTTTTTGTCAGCTGACAGTATAATAGCAAAGGCACTTATAGCATGTGTTTTTGTATTAAAATAAAGCTATTTTGGATATTGTAAACAGAGTTTCTTCAAGATGAATGAGCAGCATCACTTGGTGAAAAGTCAAATATCACATAGAATGGGATGTTACTTCCGACGCGCAACTTGTAACACGTACTATCAAGGATTAAATGGATGGATTCGTTCTTCACTCACTTCACTGAAGGGTTGCTTCTCCCACTGAATTTTGGCGCGGCGCCAAACACTATGCCAAAGGCGAACAACGCCAACCGGAACGCACACAGTGAGGAACGATTCTCTTACCTCTTTTTCCCCCAAAATCTGATACAATGTACTATCACTTAAAAAAAAAAAAAAAAAAAAAAAATCATAGCTAAATTCATGTGGGAAATTTATTTTATATCACGTTTCATAGTTATTTCGTAGTTTCCCATATATTTACATAAATCAATTTAAAATTTCCACACACAAAACGATTAAACTGATAAAACCAAAATAAATAACTAAAGTCATTAAATTCTAACTATGAAAAATAATTAACAAAAGCAAAAATGAAGCATGAACGTATCTTTTGCTCAATCTTTGAGGAATGAGCTTTATTTTACGAAAATATGATGTACTTCGTAGAAGTAATGGTGGATATCATATTAAAAAAAAAAAAAAACTTCATGCAATGGGCTAAAAAATAAATAAATAAAGCAAACAAAAAATGTAACATTAAATAAATAAATGTGTACAATTTCTCAATATATAAAGAGTAAAATAAATGAAAAGAAATCAATAGATTATTAAGCGCGAAAGCGAATAAAAACATAAATAAAATTAATTTGTTGTGGGAATTTTTTGTTTAGTATCAGACAAAATACTTTTATAGAAACCTTAAGACAATTCGTAATATACATTCTCGTTATATGAATATATATATATATATGTGTGTGTGTGTGTATGTGTCTTTCCGTATATATATATATATATGTGTGTGTGTGTGTGTGTGTGTTTCCGTGAATTTCAATTTTTTTTTTTTTTTTAGATTGCTGGCACTGTCCTTGACATCTGTGTGAAATTTGAAGTCAAAATATTCATTTGTGTTTGAGTTACGCTTGTCTTTGTGAGACGTTAAAAGTAATTTCGGCGATTTTTGAAATGTGTGAATTAATTGAGCAAAGAACTTGCATTCAATTTTGCTTCCGGAAACGTATAGAATGTTGCTGAAGACATTCGGTGTGAGCATTCCTATATCGGAAAAAAATGTTTAGAAGTGGTATAAACAGTTCAAATAAGGCAGAGAAAGCGTTGAAGACGAAGAGCCCTCAGGTCGACCCTCAACCTCAATCGACGTATCTCACGCCCAAAAAAATTAATTTGATGCTTGTAAAACGTTGATTTACAATTAGAGACCTTGCTGGTGATGTTGGAATTTCAAAAGGATCAGTCAATCCCATTTTGAGTCTCAAACGCGTCAAATCTCGATTGGTACCGAAAACACTGAATGCACCAGCTCACACTGCTTTGATTTTTCGTGACTTTTTCGCGAAGATTGAAATCCATATCGTTCCACAACCACCGTATTCACACCGTGAAACTTCTGGTTATTCCCTAAACTCAAAAGACCACTCCGGGGACACCGTTTTGAGTCGATTGAAGAGATTCAACTTGAATCGCCATGCGCTTTGAAGGTCATTCCTGCCGATGACTTTTTAATGCATGCATTGAGGATTGAAAAGAAGTTGGCATAAGTGCATTGTGTCCGGAGGGGATTAATTTGAAGGCGATGAAATAAATTTGGAAGAATAAACAAAGAGTTTTGGAAAAAAAATTGGTCGTACTTTTTGGGCACAGTAGTAAGTCGTCGCATCAAATATGTATGGTAGATAATAATTGTTTCAAGTATAAATAACTTTTATACATATGAATAACTTTTTATGTGTATATATATAATTCGCAGAAAGGTGCATAGAAAATTTTTTCACAGAAAACCAAATTTCAAAATTAAGCACAGTTTCTCAATTTTTTAAAAATAATATAAAACTGAAGTAATGAATTAAAAAATAAAATAACAATAAGTGAAAATTCTGAATCAGAGGAAGCTTAGCTTTTTCTAATACTTTGTTTAGTTTTATCACATCTTAACCACTGTTTTTTTTATTTTCCCTACCAGGATGCCAGCATATATATGACAATATTTGCTAAATTCTCTTTCATCAACGGAAGTAATAGTACGTAATTCGTCTGTATGATTATAGTAATGTTTCATTTTTTTTTGATAACTTAGTCTATGTTTTTAGTAATTTCAGCATAAAATATGTTTGACATAGATCAAATGAATAAAAAGTGACATAAAAAAAGATACATAACTTTCAACAATTTAAACACATGTCTGCTCCTTTAGTAATAATGCCCCAAACAAAAAAAAAAAAAAAAAAAAAAATGCCCCAATGTATATATATATGATAAATATATTTATTATAATTATATATATAAATATATAATTATATATATATATATATATAAAAGTACAATTACGATTTTTTATATACAGCTCTTCATAACTCATTTACAATTTAAATATTTTTCATAATTTGTGTTATTAACAAGCAAAAAATAATATTTTCTGGAATATCTCGAATTATAATTGCAGCGAATAGATAATGATTTTGCTTTTGAATACTTAACGCAATGTACTTCTGTTGTTTCCCCGTATTTGTTTCACAAGAAACTGCATCCAGGTTTTATAGAATATGTACAATTTATTTACAATAATTACTGACACAATTAAGTAAAGTCTCGATGCCAATTCATGTCAATTGACCTACGCGTCAAGTGACATTTTTATTAACTTTTCGCAACTTACCTCAATTGACATACGCGTCAATCAACTTCGAACAAAAGTTGATTTAAACTAAACGATCTGCGCAAACTACTGCACCTCTTCTTGAATTTTTTCTTGATTCTTCGAATTCTTCCTTAAATCTTTTTTTGTTTCGTAATAACCCTCTCTGCATCGGGAGTTCTAGAAACGTGAAATACACTACATACTCCACTCAAGATTGAATTATTATACAAATGCTCAACCAATTAAATGCAGTGTATACCACTTTTCTAATACACACAAAATACAAAATAAAAATAATTAAACAATTTAAAAATAAACATTAGATAATCACAAAAATATTAACGCATTAATTAATGTTACGAAAGAAATATTCATAAATAATAAAATATTACTATAACTAATTAACTACAAAAATTTTGCTCATTAATTAATACTACACCAGTAAAATAAAAATAGAATTAATCTCAAGAAATCATATTAAAAAAGATCATTTTGAATAAGTTACATACTGTAACAGCACGAACAAAATCACTAGTAAAAATAATTAACGAACGTATACAATAAAAGCATATATTTTTATACGTATACACAAGTGTGCAATAAAAAATAACACATAATTATACTAAATAATAATTTTAGTATTATCAGATGATTTTTCTTTTAATCGTCAGCTATATTTGACCTTTTAATTGTTAGCACAGTCAATTTTTTTTTTTTTTATATATGACTATATATGATTTTTTTTATATATGATCCGTTAGTAATCCTTCTAATATTATACTCTTGCACAAGGTTGGCCAACCCAAATGATCTTACGGGCCACTTTGGAAATGCCTTATAACTCCGCGGGTCGCTTATAAAATTATATATCCCCATATTAGATTTCGACCCACTATAGACATTTTTTTGGAGTGAAAACTGAAACATAACGAGTTCTTATTGTGTTGACTATTATACTTGCATGTAAACATAGAAAATACAATAATAATGATACTAAACGCACATTGTAAAAAATATTGTAACACTAAAAATGAAATATAAAATATATATAAATATAAAGGAAATAAAAACTGAAATCATTAAAAAATAATTATTTTACTACTGCGATATTTGTTTATCCACTCTTTCTTTCACATTGCTTTTGCAAATCGAAACTCATGCATCATGAGTTTGCTGAATATAATTTAATTATTCAGCGAACTGTTAAACTCATAAATAAAAGGCAATATCCGTCATATATTCGCAAGAATATTATTTTGAAATCAAAGTTAATTTTTCTCCCAATTACGACAGTTAATTTTGAATATATGGATGCACACATAATGTATTTTTTTGATACATTGGTTTTCACTACTTTGGCCATTATGAAATAAATATATTTTGTAAAAGGGTGATAAATCTCACGGGCCGGAAAAAAAGTTCAAGGCGGGCCGCGGGTTGGCCACCCCTGCTCTTGCATATGACTTATACTCCCACCTGACTCTTTGACTTTATAGGTATGATGTGGTTGGTATTGAAAAAATTCAATCAAGCCAGTCCATAAAGCTCGTCCATTGAGACAGAATCGGCAGGTTGGCTTGATTACCGCCGTTGAAGCCACTTACTGGTGGTCGTTCTCCTGAATTAGGCATTTCATATGTCTGGACAAACTCGCGATTTTTCTAAAGCGATTCGCCTAACCTCTGTTCCTCTCCTAATCTTATCTCAATCGAATTAAAATTATTTGTATCTTCACAATTCATAGTATTTATTTGCATTTCCCCTTTCTTCTAAATGTGAAATCTCAACGCCTGTCGAATATTTCTGAATTCAAGTACTAATATTATCTTGCGAAAAAAATTGCACCCTTTTTACGCATACATATTTATTTCTGCTTAGTTACGACCCCATAATTGTGGAATAGGAAACGATGGTGTATACAAATTAGATTTGTAATTTATCAACGAACCACTTACAGTTTTATTTTGCTTTTTCTAACTCTATTTTAAACTTTTCTAGTCTTTCTTTAAATAATCTATCCTAATTAAAAGCAATTACATGATTATACGCAAAGCATGAATCTTCTTTAGTGACAATCAACATTTAGAATTCAATTTTTTAAGCTCATCAACTTCCATCGTATCTAAGACATTTTCACCTAATTCATCCACGATAGCTAGACGATCTTTTATAACACAGAGACACATTTTAGCCTCTATTTGTTTGTAATAAGTAATCACCAGAGTGTATATATATAGTTACTAAAAATTTTGTCCAGAAAACAGAAGTTAATTACCTTCCGGATGCTATCCTAGACAAACTACTCCAATGTAATGTACTTCTGTCGTCGCACTTGTTCAACAATAAACTGCTTCCAGGTTGTATAGAATATGAACACTTTTATTTACAATTATTACTGAAACATCTAAATGAAGTCTCGATGCCAATTCATGTAAAACTGATCTACGCGTCAAATGACATTTCTATTAACTTTTCTCAAAAAGTAACTTAATTGCCATATGAACCATTCTATTCTTCTTAGGTGCTCAGCACAAACTACACCTCTGCCCCTGGTTGAAATCTATTGAACCCGTGGTCGAATTCTTTTCAAATTTTCTCTTAATTCTTCTTCAAATTCTTTAGAATTACAGACATTATTAACAATTAGAACATTATTAATTTGTTATTAATTATATCATTCTAGGATTTTTTTATCACTAACGCACACTGATGTAAAATACGTCACATCATGTCTCATTTATTTTTTAATAAATTATTATTATTATTTATTTATTTATTTTTGAAGTCCGTCTTCCTTCCAGTGTGCAAAACTGCTGCGTTTTTTTTTTTTTTTTTCATTATATTCATATGATCTTTATTGTGGAGATTTTATAAAATTCTCTTTTATGAAACTTCAAGAAAATAATATCCACAAATTGTATGCAAGGGCCTATAATCTTTATCAGGAAATTCTAAAAATGATTACTTGTCGTTCATGCTATTGACAGGAAATTGGAATACATGGAATAGAAATCGTTGTTATTTTTGACATTTAAGAATGACTACTGTCATGGAAACTAATGAAATTTCAGTAAATAAAATTTGTCCTTTTGAAATCAAAACGATCGAAATAAAATAAATAGGATAAAATAAGTAGTTAAAAAGAAGGTTTTTGAATTTTTAAAAATTCTATTACATCCTTGCTAAGAATATTTCTTATACAGTCCCCTTTATTAAATTTTTGAAAACATAAGCAGTCATATGAAACTGATTTTTTTTTTTTATCATTAGATATGTTAGATTCATTTGCGAATTTGAAATTAATTTGGCACTCTTTCATGAATTTTTATTTTATGTCTCTTAATAAAATAGAAAGCAGACTATATACATGATCGGTGCAACAGATTAGTATTAAAAAATCATAAAGTTTAATAATCAAATAATTTATAATAAGTTATATCAAAATTGGTTCTCTTGGTCAATATTTTAAACTATATACGATCTAACTATCTTTATAATTGTATACACTATCTATCTACTACACTATATATAACTTTATTCTTTCGATCTAAATACTATATACTTGTTTATATTTTAATGTTCAACAGCTTGCATAAAGTCCTATAGTAAGCTATCCTAAGTAAAACTGCTAACCTTGGTTATATACAGCCACCCTCATTAATAGCCAAACCTCATCCTAGGCCTTAAAAAGTGGCGAAACATGACTATATATCATGATATCGGGATTAGTTTATTTACAGAGACAGTATAAGAAAAAAATTTTTCCAACAACTAAAATCGTTGATGTTTGTCCTCTAAGTGCCAACCTTCAAATAGACATTCCCTAACGAGGTTGCAGATTTCATGTGATCAGATAAGGATCGGCGGTCATTATCATCAAGTCGGTAATGGTTTTATTACCTAATAAGACACGTTGGATCTAGTACGTCGTAAAACCGATCCTAGTGTATCTTAGAACTGATACTCTTGGTTTACATACAGTCCCCCTCGTTAGATAGCAGAGCCTCCTTCTATGCCTTAAAAAGCCGCGGAAAATGAGAGCACTGGTTTATCGAGGGTCAACTGTAGTTTATTCACAGAGACACTGTGTAAAAAATAATTTTTACCAACAAGTGAAATCTTTGATGTTTATCCTCTAAGAGCCAACCTTCAAACAGACATTCTCTAACGAGGTTGCAGATTTCATGTGACCAGATAACGATCGGGGGTCATTATCATCAAGTCGGTAATGGGTTTATTGCTTAATTAGACACATTGTATCCTAGTACGGAGAAGAAAATGAGTTGACAGAATACACAGAATATAGTTAATTAACGTGTTAAATCCCTTGAGAATGGTTACTTTATTACTATTTTATTATATATATATATATATATATATATATATATATATATATAAAACCCGGCGTTGCTCAGCTTCATAAAATAAAACTTATTAACTTTTTTATTTAGAATCACGTCTGTTCAACGCAGCACCTTCGCTTTCTTCAGCTTTTTGATATCTACGTATATTCTATTTCCTGTCTTTCGTTTATAGTCAATTCTGGTGTGATTGAATGTTTTTCTTTTATTAAGCGCCATTCCAGTTGTAACAATCGAAACTAGTGCACAACTCAACAAAAAGGTTCTCCTTTACAAATATTTTCTTTCTTCCCCTCCTAATCACCCCATATGGCAAATTGTGAACATCTGTAAATGGAGAGTGCAGTCTAAAATCTGTTATTTCATCTGTTCTGTAAATAATAACATTTTTTTCATCTGAATATAGGATTGAAAATAACATTTAAAGATTCGTTATTATTAAAAAAGCAGGAAAGCTGATTCATCAAATTGATTTATGGTAATCTTAAAAAAGAATTGGCAATATATGGTTGCAAATTTTAGCCAAAAATGGAATTTACCTTATTTAATACACTTTGAATTGGAAATTATAATTTATTCTCTTAAATATGGATGTTATTTTAAGCAAGAAATAAAGTAGCTGTATCCTGTTACAAATTTTTTTATACCAACTATTAAAATGCTAAATTAAATAGATAAAATATACAATATTATAATTTCTACCGGCTTTTTGTATTCATTATAATATTAAAGTAATAAATATTGCTACATATAAAATTATTCATTGTAAAATTCCAATTCATACTTACAAATTCCAACTGAAAAATTTATAATATAAATATAAGTACATGTTGCCACTGCTCAAAAATATTCAATGAAAAATTAAACCATTTGCTTCAAAAAATTATTTCAATGTGTTTTGGAACATTTCTGAATTAGTATTGTAGAGAATTTCTTACTTTGATTATTTGACAAGATTTTCATTGAAAACTGCTGAAAAAAAAAGATTTACGCAAAAACAGTTTTACTATATTCAAAAATAATCTTTTCGCTGATTTTTGATTTCCATGACAAACTTTATTTTTCAATATAGTTATATATATTTCTTATTAAATACAATCGAGCAAAAATTTAGTAAAGTGAACGTATTCTACAGAAAATCATTTAAAAAAGGAATCAAGCGAAAAATTATGCAAAAAAAATTATAAACTTGAATTAAAAAAAAAATCTCGTAAAAACATAAAAATTCTGGAAAATAAAAGTACACAATTGAAGTTTTATTCATTTTTTATATTATAAAAAAAAAAAAAAACTATAAATATATGTAGTAGCACATAAGCTGCCATAAGTTGTAGCCAAAAAGCCGAGTGGAATTTTTTGATAAAGGAAAATACATGAATATATTTACTGCATTTTATTAACATTTTGAAAGAATTTAAAAAGAGTTTGGGCTCAGAGACAATGGCAAAAAACGAAAAGTCACATCCACTAGCTGTAAATGTATTTCAATGAATATGAAGTCAGAGCGAATAAAATTATAAAAACATCAGCTAATTGGTTTGGATCTTGCAGGGAAGAGAGCTGAAAGTCATATAGTAAGGTAGCGATTAAATTATAGAAATGCAGCAGTTAGTTAGAGCTGTTACCAGATAATGCGGAACTTGAGGCTACCAGGGCTATGATAACAACGAATTTGTTAGTTTGTAATTCAGGGAGAACATAACGGGTGTTAACACATTTATATAAATTTTCCTCAGGAATATCGCCGATATTAGAAAATACTCAACAACATTTATGAAGTTATATGAAATTCTTTTTTATCATCAAAGTTCAAGTAAGGATATCATATTGCTAAAGTTATTGATAAATAGGAACACTTTCATTTTAGTGTAATATTGATTCTTATCTTAGACTTTACAAGCTCAGAAAAGTTTTCGCATAGAATTGCGAACCATGGACACAAATTATTAAATAAAAGATAATTAGATTATTTTATTTATATAAGTAGATGTTTATATTTGGATTATACATTTAAATCATTTGTTGGATTAATTTTCCAATAGTATAACCTAAGTGTAAGTTTATAATTAATTTGCAAATTCTGAACTACACATGCTTCCTAATCTAACCATGCAAGATATTCTAACCGTATATAAACACTAGATTAAAAAAATTCAACATTTTAAACAGACAATGTTATTTAATACGCAAACAGTGTTTGATAAATATTTCTCACAAATATACAATCTCATACATAAAATAAGAGAATAAATGGTCAAGCAGTCTTGGCTAGATCTAAGTTACTGGTATCAGTAAGACTTTTTCATGGATGATAGTTGATGAGTCCACCAATTACCAACAACAGCTGTCACAAACATAATTAAATAATAAATCATGAGACTTTCTCAGAAATGTTCACATCATCCGTGGCAAGTAGTTAGTTGACTGATGTATGTGGTAGAGGAATCCTGAACTCACTAAGAAAGTACCGTGATTTATTATTTAATTACCTTAAGTGAAAGCTGATCGTTCGAATTGTAGATCACCTTCAAAATTGCAAGTGTTTGGGCTTAAACATATTACATATAATAACACATGACATAAACATACATCTTTAATTATTAAATATAAACATAGATAAAACGCAATAACGTAAGGAAAAAAAGCTTTACGAGATTTATTTAGGTTTAAAAATAATATTTTTTTAATTTTTGAAAACTTGAAAAATATTATGCGTAATAAACTATACTGTATTAAAATAATTTTTTTTTCTAATTTTTTTTCATCAGTTAATTGATGAGAAAATTATGATCTTGAAATTTGATACCAGTAGTTCCGAGCTAGACATGCTTTTCGATCATATATTTTCTAATTTTTCTTTTTACTTAATCCACGGAAAAAATCGAATTGGTTTTAGAGATAAGTTAAACATTGAAGCCCATATGTTAATATTTATGAATTTTTGATGATTTTAAAGAGAACTTAACTTTATCTAAAATGTCTTTCAGCGATAAACAATGCCTTCATAGAAAAATATCGATCTCACACGAAGTTGATAATTCTTCTTTCATTAAGATTAAATATTTTTCCGAGAGTTGTTTTACAATTAGAGATGATAGAATCAATAATGGGTTTTTGAATGATTTATGAAAATATGAATATATTATTAAAAAGAGATAGATATGCGGTTCTTCATTGTACAAAATAAAATTTGTAAAACGGCATCAATATAAATGGCATCAATATTGATGGTCCACTGATCCCTATTTATATATAATAATAATATCAATATCACTAACTAATTCCCTGACCCTACAAGCCCACGGTGGGCTAAGCCCGATAGCTTAAATTCGAGACAGAAGATGATTTATTTTTAATGAGTATGGTTGTTAGCCCTACGCACAACAATCATATTAGACCGGTACCTACGGTTTAAAATGGATTCCGAACCACTACAGGAATCCATGGAATCGAGGGCCAGAGCGCTAACCACTCGGTCATTAGGCCCCATCGATATCACTACTTGTGAATTATTATCATGGTAGTTTGGTTTCATAAGAGCGATAAGTATAACATTAATAAGTATACATTTGTACATTTGTACTGTAGAATTTTTAAATGCGATCGATAACCACTCTATTTTTTCCAAAAACGTTGTAACGGTACCAGAATATGAGAACATGTTCAATAATATTGAATTCAACAAAATTATGTCTTTTATTTCAGAAATTTGAGTTGCGATGATATTTCAGTTGTAAAACAACCAAATTGTTGAAAATTAAATTTTTAACTCAAAAAGTATATATGTTATCGCTAATATATAGCTTATATATATTAGTTAATGTGTTATAAAAATAAACTTTATTTTTTTCTCAAAATTAAGGTTTTCCATTTTTAAAGTTTAAATTACTAAATTTATATTCATTTTTCTAATAAAATGTATTTTTGTTGTTTCTTACGAAAACTTTACTTTGTTGAAGTTGAAAGATAGGTCATTGTTCTGATTATTTACTTAAACTGCCCGCCTTTAGTTCTAAGGAGATATATTATATGGGAGTTGGAAAAATTTAATGGCCAGGTTTCTTTCTCTTACTTACTTGTATTGAGAAAGCTTAGTAAAAAATCACGAAAAATATAGGTACTATGTCAATAAAATACAGTGATTTCAATATTTCTTTTTACTTTACAAATGTAAGTATTTTTTTCGTAATGAAGGATAATTTACATTGATGATATTACACCTTTCATTTGCGTAAACATTGTCCAATAACAAATGATTGACAAAGTAAGAGAAATATCTATTGTCAATTGCTGTCGTACTGTATGTTTGCTTTTTTCTGCTTGTTCCTTCTTTATGTGTGATCCTTCACGTAAATGGATTAATTTCCAATAAAGTCATATGTTACAATAACAGATTAGTATATTATGTTGTATAATACAATATTATTATAACATTTTATGTTCTGATACTTAACGAGTTGCAAGATTACACTGAAGTGACAAAAGTCATGGGATACCTCTTAATATCGTGTTGGCCCTCCTTTCGCCCGGCGAAGTGCAGCAACTCGACGTGCATGGACTCAACAAGTCGTTGGAAGTCTTCTGCAGGAATATTGAGCCATGCTGTCTCGATAGACGTCCATAATTGTGAAAGCGTTGATGGTGCAGGATTTTGGGCACGAACAGACCTCTCGATGATGTCCCATAAATGCTGGATGGGATTCATGACGGGCGATCTAGGTGGCCAGATCATTCATTGGAATTGTCCAGAATGTTCTTCAAACCAATCGCGAACAGTTGTGGCCCGGTGACATGGCGCATTGTCATCCATAAAAATCCCATCGTAGTTTGGGTACATGAAGTCCATGAATGGCTGCAAGTGATCTCCAAGTAGCTGAACATAAGCATTTCCAGTCAATGTTTGGTCCAGTCGCACCAGAGGACCAAGTCCATGTCATGAAAAAACAGCCCACACCATTACGGAGCCACCACCAGCTTGAACAGTGCCTTGCTGACAGTTTGGGTCCATGGCTTCGTGGGGTCTTCGCCACACTCGAACCCTACCATCAGCTCTTACCAACTGAAATCGTGATTCATCGCACCAGGCCACGGTTTTCCATTCATCTAGGGACCAACCGATATGCTCACGTGCCCGCGAGAGTCGCTGCAAGCGATGTCGTTCTGTCAGTAAAGGCACTCGAGTCGGTCTTCTGCTGGAATAGCCCAAGAAAGCCAAATTTCTCCGCACAGTTCTAACAGACAAGTCCCTTGTACGTCCCACATTGATTTCTGCGGTTATTTGACGTAGTGTTGCTTGTTAGAATTTACGACTCTTTGCAGACGTCGCCGGTCTCGGTCATTAAGTGCAGGCGGTCGACCACTGCGCTGTCTATGGTGGGATGTTATGCCTGGAATTTCATACTCTCGGCACACTCTTGACACAGTGGATCTGGGAATATTGAATTCCGTAACGATTTCCGAAATGGCATGACCCATGCGTCTAGCTCCAACTAACATTCCGCGTTCAAAGTCTGTTAATTCCCGTCTTGCGGTCATCATCACGTCAAAACCTCTTCACATGAATAACTTGAACAGAAATGAAAGCTCTGTGAAAGCACTGCTCATTTATACCTGTTCTACGCGATGCTACTGCCATCTGAAAATTTGCATATTGCTATCCCATGACTTTTGTCACTTCAGTGTATATTATTTATTATATTGTTTTACCGCGAGTTCCAAGATTCAGAAGTGGACGGTTCTTATTGCATTGAAATGCCGAATGCATTGACGAGATCATTCGTTATTGAAAAGGCAGATATATTGCTAATTCATGGTAAGAGTACGTTACACTTTAACCATCTTTTGCAATGCAATTTGGAACTATCACTCCTAGGAACAGAAACTGAGGAAGTTAGCATACTTTTGCGTAGTCCTTTTCAATGAAATATCCAGAAACAGTATAAAAGAGCAACTCATTATTCTTTTTTAAAAATACAAATAAAAAAATAAACTGTACTAAAATAATAATACTGTAATTGTAAAAAGTAAATAAATAAGCTAACTTAAAATTTTCTCTACATGTTGAAAAATAGATTTTTTAACATGTAGAGAAAATTTTAAAGTTAGTTTTTATAATATAATTTCTTATTTTATATTTAAAAAAAAAAAGATTTTTTTTTCTTCTAATGCAGCTGGCAAATAGACCGTGATCTTCGCCATAAGGGCTGCAGCGATGTTACTCAATTTGCATTATCCAGGGGTGCGTGTAACTTGATGGTAAGCCACGGACGCGGAAGATTTTTTTTAAGTAAACACTTTGAATATGCCGATTTTTTTTCCCCTCACCGTCGCAAAAAGGGTTCGAAGGTGTCAGTTAAGAAATAAAAATTTCGTTGGAGATTAAAACGTTCTAAAATAAAGTTGGAGCAAATTCCACTCTGAATATTTTATCAATTAAAATTATAGTTTCATTTCAATGTACATGTGTATTGATTAATTGCAAGTGTTTTAAGCTGATTGTTTTAAAATTTTAACCTTTAGAATATATTAGATTTTAATAAAAATTATTTACGAAAATAAATTACGATTATTTTCATCCTCTATGACAATGGCTTTCAAATTGTTAGAAAAGAAATATTTCTGAAAATTTTAAAATTGCCCAAAGTTAATTAAAAAAGGGAAAGTATTGAAAAATTTCATTATGAACACAAGATTTAATTAATTGTCCTCCATTTTTAAATTAGTAATATATCTCTCTTCAGATGTATAAGAAATATGTGCAAGAAATAGAATTGACAGATCACAGAATATATCAAAGTTCCTCATCAGAAATTTGGATTTTTGCGACAAAACTACTATGTAATAAAATACAAATTGTTGATTTAAACTACTATATCTTTTTTAAATAAAAATATGTATCTTTAAAAGGTGTTATGCAATTCAGTGAACTTGGAGCTTTCATCAGTTTTGATTTTTAATATCTAAAACTGAAATTCTTTTCAGTTTGTCATCGTTAGATTTTAATTCGCTTATGAATTAATGACATTTTCTATGCGGGGTATTTTTTTGGAGATAATTTGCCATTACACCTGCCATTATATTATGATTATTCTTTTTCAATGTTTGCAAATCTTCATCTTTAACAATTTAAAAAAAAAGCCTTTAAATAATAGTGTTAAGAAGATATTGAGTATCGTAAGAGTGAATAGAAGTATCTTGTTTTAAGAATATTTATTGAGAGAGAGATTTTTATATAAACTTCATTTGATGTTTTGATCAGAGTTTTTCAGTTTCTCTTTTTTTAAATTTAAAATATAAAATATATTAATTAAAAATGTTTTTAATCATGATAATGCCTTGTGAATCTGGAACCAAATAGATTCATAAATAATATGATAGTTCTTGAAATTTTCAATACTTTCGAAATGTACCTTTTCTTCAAAATTCTTGCAATGTTTTGCTATGTATATTAAGTAGGATAATTGAAAATGTGCCAGAGGTAATACACTCTTATTATTGTTATTTTAATATATATTTTACTCTTGTGCTGATTTTCATTCTTCTGTAATTGCATATAATTGTTTTGTTTAGTATTCCGTTTTAATTCGTTTCACAGAATTGATATTTTATTTTGATTGGTAGTTCTTTAACATTATCTATGTTGTTTTATCTAGTTAAAAGCATTTGCTCGAAAACAATGATGAAATTTAACATAGTTGACAAGTTTCTTCGGACAATTGGTTAGAGTTTTCATTACTGTCAATACGCCAGCACTAATTACAAATTTTTATAAATATCGAAAACGATTTTTGTAAAGATTTTAAATCTTTTTTGTGTCATAAGTTAAAAGAATATTTTAACTTGTGAAAATAAAATTCTTACATAATGTTTACTTAAATAATCAAAATGTTTTTGAATAATGAGCATTCTCGTTGTTTAACGATATAAAAGTTAAAATAGGTAACTAAATGATAATTACAAAAAGAAAAAAAAAACCCAACGAATTCTTTAAAAAATGCATCAAAATGTAAATATTTTTGTTAACACTACAATTAAAACGAAAATCAAAATAAATAAAGAAAAATCAAATAAAAAACGTACCCTTAATATGCATGCAGGTGAATTTCAGCAGTAATAAAAAAAAAAATAATGAGTGATCCTTGTGTATTGGATTGACTACAGCCAGTAAATAAATAACAACAGTTTGAATTACTAATTTATTTTCTTTATGCAAACGAACAATGCATAAAGAAAATAAATTAACAATTTCAAACGCTTTTTAAAATTTAAACAATGGCAAAATTATTTTTAACATGCTACTTTAAAAAAGCAACCAGAGAAAAAAAAATCTTTTTTAAAAATTGTTACTTCTATTTTAATTGCTCAGTTAAAAACATTTATCGGTCACTTTTTTTAAAATAAATTTTTAAAAAATCAAAGACAGCTGAACTGAAAATTATTTTTCAACATCTCAAGCCACTACTACATCATAAACGTATTCCGGTACAGCAGGCATGGCCAATATGTTTTGAAAAAGCATTAAAGCGTAAAACGCAAAAATAAATAAATAAATAAATATACAAAAAATAAAAACCTTTCAACCCGTTTTAACATTTTTTTTTTTTTTATTTTACACATCTTTTAGATAACCTCAAATTATTACAGTACTTTTCTATTTATTTCCACAGTGGTGGCATTTGTAAATGATGTTTCGGTAGCAAGCCATCTGCAGATAAGACATTTAGCTACGCATGAAAGCAAGTCCACTTTCGATTTTCAAGTAATACATCTCACTGCACGCTTCGTAATTTTTCCCACGAACCACTCAAATAAATAAATAAATAAAAACAGAAAAAAAAAAAAAAAATAAAAATAATAAAGTGTAAAAATGCAAGTCGTTTACAGAATCCTCCGTGTGATGTAGAAGAAGATTCTTATTTGTTGTGTTCTTTGTTTTTTTGTTTTTAAGCTTGCACCTTACTTTCTGTTTTAGCGTTATGATTAAATTACGTGAATTGATGCGTTAAATGAACTTGAAAAATCGTCATTTCGAATGGAAACAGGATTTTTGTTGGTTCTGTTTTTTCCTCTCGTTTTGCCTCAGCTTATTTGCTAAAAAAACTGGTTTTTCTACTCAAAACAAATTTTGTAGTTAATGTTCAAACTGCATGTTCATCTTGATAAAGTTCTCTCGCATAAATAATTATAATTTAAAATATAAATTCTGACAGTTATTCGTTACTAAAATACGATAATAAATCTATTAAAAATTACTTCAATAAATAAGCACAAAATATTCAAATTTTCGTTTTGGTATTTTTTTTTTAACATATATGATGAGAAAATTAATTATTTGCCATAAATTTATCATTTTTTATTCGTGCATTTTTAAAAAGAGATTGAAATCTTGAAGATTATTATGCATACGAGTATTTCTCACTTTTTTTTTTAATGTAGATAAATGAAAATAGATTTTTGATATTGTTACAAGTTTTTTTGTTAACTGAAATAAATGCACTTTCGATACCTACAGATGAAGATCACAATTATTCAGATTATAAGTTGAAATAAAAATTGATATATTTATTTTAGAATTTAAATGAAAATAAGGTAAAATCAGTAAAATCAAATTTGGTTCTGAAAGGTACAGTTTAACATTTCCGGAATTGTAATGGAACATTTCTTTTTCTTATCAAAAGATCTGTGTTGATATAAATTAGACAAAATAATGGCGGAAAAAACCCAGCAAAATCCTGATATCCTTTCTGAAGGACATAATAAACTTAATACTAACTTTTATTATTTATTTTAGCTATTAATAACACTTATTACTATTATTAACACATTAATTTATTACTATTATTATTACATTAACTTATTACTATTATTAACACATTAATTTATTACTATTATTATTACATTAACTTATTACTATTATTAATACATTAACTTATTACTATTATTAACACATTATCAACTTTTTATATTAAAACTATGACTAGAATTGTTTCCTCACATAAAGTTGGACATCCGACTGAAGAAAGCTTAGTTCGAAACCCCATAAGTCACGTTGAATTGGAAGCTTCCATGTCTATTTAAAGAATGAGCACGATAAATCTATGGGCCGAAAAGGCTTTCCGTTGGGCTCAAGAAAGTGGGATACGAACCCTTTTCCAATTTTAGATGCTACCTTTTGGGGTGTTAACCCCAAAATATGGATGCAGTGCAGCGAATCCAAAGTGATGTACCTTGGCAATACGGAAACTGCTACATACTTACAGTTGTAATAGCAAATGAACTCGGATAAAACATATATTTAAAAGTTTATATTTCATATTTATTTATTATAAATATTTTAAGCATTAGTATGATGTGTTTCAATATTTTTCAGTTTAAGAAGCTTAATTATGCCTCTTTCATAAAACTACCTTCATGCAAGTATATAACAGTTTATTATAACAAGCATGTAGGTAGTATATGCCTTCATGTATCTTACTTTGACAAAGGAAGAATTGTTGCAAATCGAGACTATTTTTTACTTAAAGTACTAAGAGCTCCCCCCTCAAGAATTAAGATGTACTGTGTTGTATAACAGTAAGTACCTTTATGCACCATCTGATGCAATCTGCTGCAAATGACTACATTTTTTCAGATGCTCATTATTTCAACTACATTTAACTCTATACCACAGGTATGCGAATACAATGATTCGTAGAACACTGTACGTGGACAAATGAATGGTTTGACACCATAGTTTCAGACGAATCTCGATTCTATCCACCGTACCGAGATGGTTTCAAACAAGTGGGCATAATCAAACTACACGATTCTTATAACTTGCATATCCGTGCCTATGTGTATTATCATCTGGTGTTATAGTACAAAGTGCCATTGGATTTACCCCTAGACTCACCTAGTACCTATTGCCAGTACATTCAACAGCTAGTGATGAACCGCCGAAGCTTTTGAGCCTGTTGTCCTACCTGGCTTGTCGGTGGATAATTTTCAACAGAATAAGACAAAACTTCATGCAATATTTGCAATATGTCCTGCACGAAATTCTGGAATTCTAAGCACTTTTCTATCATTTTCTTCCGTTTAATTCATCTGCAAAAAATGACATCAACCAAAAGTTGCAGAATTAACTATTTTCTATATAAGTGAAGTCGCGACCTAATAGAATGAGAAAACGGTAAATTGCAAAGTGGCTTTTTGACGTTCGAAAACAACACGTTTAATCCATAAATATCATAATGTCATAAACATTAATATTAATTTTTTTATGAGTAAAAACAATCAGCAATCAGCAATTTTTTTTTATTTAAATATTAATAAAGCTAATATATGATCTGGCATTGCTCAACTCTAAATATCATAACATATTTTGCTTTGATTTTTTTTTGGGTGGGGGGATAAGGGGTGTGTATCGACGAAGAATGAAAAAATCGAATTCGGGAAAATTCGAAACAAAATATTTAATCCTTTTTGCAGTTTCAGTTTTTCATTATCTTTATTGTGATTCCATGAGGAATTATTTAAAGTTTTGATTTTATTATTATAAAGTTGCAATTTTCATTTAATTAAAAAAAAAAAATGAAATAATTACAGTTTTTCTGTGATTTCAAATTGTACACCAGATAAAAACATCTAGAACTCAAAAGAAACAAAAAAGAATTTCTCAGTGTTATAGTTTTTAACTCACAAAACCACTGCAACTGGATGAAGCACAGTAATTCAGCCTTACATATATTGTATATATATATTCATATTTCTCGAAGGAAGAAATGAAGTATTTTCAGCTGCAGAGTTGACGTTTTTAAATTGATTGTGTCGGTCCTGTGTTGCAACAGTTATTCTTGTAAGTCGAGTGAGGTGTTGTGAAACATCCATAACGGCAGTTGAATTTGCGTATGCAGGGGACAGACACTGAATGGCCATTCAGACTGCTGAGCGCGCAAGAGAAAGTAAATAAGCAAGAAGCACTTACGTACATCGATCTTTCCCCAAAGAAAATTTAAGATCCTATTGTTTGCAAAAACAGTCAGCTGAGAAATTGGACAGTTGTAATTGGAACCTGGCTACTCTGTTGCCGTTCTAAATGCACGCGAGTGCTACATTGAAAACTGATTTTAATTAATTGCGTTGCCATGACATGAACCGTTCTGCACTTTTCTACAAGGACATAGGATTGAGTTCAGAGAGTTTAAGCCCCAGTTCTAGGTCGGTTTTTAAAGTTTCAAGTAGAAACAAGTTCCTTATTTGTTTCGAAACAGCTTAACTAGCATGAATGACATTTAAATTATTAAATAGTATATTTTCTTTATAATAAATTTAATCAAAGAAATGGCACCAACTGTAGAAAAGACCCAACCAAAAGTTGCAGAATCAGCTATTTTTCTATATAATGATTTTCTTTTAATTAATTATATATTTAATCGGTGGATTTATAATAAAGGGACCTGATGGCCGAGTGACCACCTCTCTGGAGCTCGGTACTATACGTTTTTGGCTCGAGTTCCGAGGGTTCTATGGAAGCTTGTGGTGGTTCGGAATCCACTTTAAACTGTAGGTCCCGGTCTAATATACTGTAGAATGTTAGGTGTAGAGCTGATAACCCTACCTTATAAAAAAAAATATCTCATGTTTTGAAATCTGCCAGTAGACACACGGCCTTGGCCCTCCATGGGGTTGTTACGCCTTTGAGGAAGATTTGATCTGTCGCTCTACGGTCAGCTTTTTTTTGCACACTTTGGTCTTATTAGACATGAAGAAGATTTATAATAAAAAAGCATTGAAAGATTTCAACGATGTTTTTTTTTAATCTATTTACTGGTTACCTATAATATTTTGATTAAAAAGTTTTTCGTGATACAAACATACAAACCATTTTTAAGTAAATTTCATTACACTAAATTGGTTAGTTAGTTTAAGATACAAACTTCCCATGCTTATTATCAATTATGTTATAACTTTTTTCTGCTGTAAATTATATTCGTTCTCCACTTATTTATGTATAATTTTTCGGCATAATTTTCCTATGAAACAAAAATGTTTATGAAAAAAAATTCAGGTCGATTTTAATTATTTTCACACAAAATTTTTATTAATTTATTGTTTTTTTTTAAGTGGAGGGAGGAAATTGTGAATGAATAATAAACAGTTTGTTATTTATGTTTATAAGAAACTCAAAACATTATATATTTTCATTGTATCAGCTGTCGAATGTAGTAATGTGTATACAAAGACAAGGAAACGAGAGAAAATCTTAGCACGCAACATTCTTTTTTTTTGCGTGTTTATTTAACGATTGCGTCCAGTAAATATAAACTTATTAATCTTTTAAATGTATCAAAAAAAAAAAAAAAAAAAAAGGAAAATTGAAAGAACATCCGGTTTATGATCGATCACATACATTCAATGCAGCATAGAATCGAATGAAAAGTAATTAACGAGATTTTCTAAAAACAATATGATTTTAATAACAAATTCTTTTAATAAAAAATGCAATTTACTTCATGCACCTGTGATATATATTGACATTTTTTGGAAATAATGTTCCCAGCATCTGTTTTTCCATGAAGTATTATTTATTTACAAAAACCGAAAAAAAATTAATGTAATTCATGCCTAGCGTAAATAGAGTGAAACATTCATTTGCGTAAATAAATCGGGCTTCTTTAGTTGAGAAATGGATTTATTTTTGCATTCATTTGTTATATTTAAAAAGATAATTTTAGGATTTTTTTGCATCTTGTAATGAACTAGTTGCACAATATTATCGGAATAAGTCACTGATAAGATCAATCGGAACTGTGACTTAGATTTGAGCAGAACACATATAAAAAACGCTTTTAGCTCGATTAAAAAAGGTACCTGTAAAAGCAATGGAATACATACGTAGGTTTTTTTTCCAAGCTCTAAATTATATTTAATATAATAGTGTTAAGCATTCCAAACTAGTGACTACTCTAAAAATTCTGGTATGATAATTAAGTTGAAAAAATCCAGCATTAGTATTTAATTTAATTTATTCGCATGATATAAAAAAGTAAAGTAATTAAAAAGAAAGGAATTAACCAAAATAAATAATCCAAGCTTTCTGATCGTTGTTTGCTTAAGAATAATTAAGCATGCTATGCTTTGGTTTGCCAAGCATGCTATGTATGCTTTAGACAGGAAATTGGGGATAATAAAAAAAATTAAAGGCACGAATAGATGTCAAAGCACATAATTATAAATAAATAAATAATTATCTAAACATAAATTAATAATGCATAATAAACTCTAAATTATATTTAATATAATGTTGTTAAGCAATCAAACTAATGACTCTTAAAAATTCTGTTATGGTAATTTTTAAGTTGAAAAAAAAATCTATTATTATCATTTAGTTTAATTTATTTGAAGGATATAAAAATAATAACCCTCCGTAAACGTAGACTATTACAAAAAAGCTATTATAAAACGTAGCCTATTACATATTCAATAGCTTAACCAATGGTAGCGTACGTAAATAGTGTGCTAAAGAGCCTTTTTTTTTCCCCCACTAAAATCAAATTAAGAATGAACAAAATACAGTCTACTACATTCAATAGCGTTTCATACGTAACCAACGGTAGCGTACGTTAATAGTGTGCAAGAGGGCCTTTCTTTTCCCAGCTAAAATCAAATAAAGAATAAACAAAAATGTAGTCTACTACATATTTAACAGCATAACCAACGATAGCATACGTTAAAAGTATGGAGGGTTAATAAAAGTATACGTTAAAAAGTATAAGTAATTAAAAGAAAATAAATAGAAACGTAAATACAAAATAATCCAAACTTTCTAATCGTTGATTTAAGAAGTATGTTTTTAGTATGTTAAGCCTTTAATGTGCTATGCTTTGACACGAAATTGGGGCTCCTAATAAAAATTAAAGGCACGAATAGGTGTCAAAGTACATAATTATAAATAAAAAATTAATAAAATAATTATATAAATATAATTTCATAATGCATGTTATTGTTCTAATGCAGCTGGCAATACAGAAACAGTTAAACTTTATGCCATAAGCAAGGGCTGCACCGCTATTACTACTTTAGCACTACCCAGGGGCACGTGTGTAGCTTGATGATATGCTACAGACTCGAGTAACACTACCCCCACAACATTCAATGATCACATTAGACTGGGACCAACTGTTTGAAGTGGATTCCTAACCACTACAAACATCCATGACCCCTCGAGTGCTAGCCACTCGATCATCAGGCCCCATTTTTTCCTAATACAAATATATTTAATATATTTAATATAATATGTTTAAATATATTTAGCACTAAAAATATATTTAATATAATGCTGCTAAGTAATCCAAACTAGCGGCTCATAAAAATTCTGGTACGGTAATTTTTAAGTTGAAAAAAAAAAATTATTATTATTTAGTTTAATTTATTTGCATGATATAAAAAAATTAAAGTAATTAAAAGTAAATAAATTGAAACGTAACTTCAAAACAATCCAAACTTTTTAATCGTTGATTGATCAACTTTGCTTTAGCATGATATGTATGCTTTAGATATGAAATTAGACCTTTGTTCTTAATAAAAATTAAACATATGAGTAATTGTCGGAGAACATAATTATAAATAAAAAAATTTATAAAATAATTACATAAATATAAATTCCAAATAAACTCTAAATTATATTTATCCTAATGTCGTTAAAGCAATCCGAACTAGCGGCTCTTAAAATTTCAGGCATGGTAATTAATACGCTTTTATTAGTTTCACCTGTATGTTTGTTTGTTTGTATGTTTGTATGTATGTAAACTGACTCTTTGGGTTCGATTTTGCCCTACTTTAAGCGATCAGATTTAATTTAAACGTTGTAGACTTATCAAAGACCGATGACAGTAAAATATTTTGATAAGTTTATTATCTCATCATGATTAGGATCGCCAGGATTAGTGATTTTATTTCAACTTATGAAGAGCAATTTAACCCATGTAGAATGAAAGTATTCAGTAAAGACATTCAAACCTACGTGGGACAGCGGCACAACGGATAACGCGCTTGACTACGGATCAGGAGATCCCCTGTTCGAATCCTGGCTGGGTCGACATATTCGCATTTAGCCTTTGTTTTACTCACAATGAAATTATTGTAAGAACTATAGTTCCAGTCTCCGTACCTGGACCTCATTTAAATATTGTAGTTTAAAAAACGCGCTTTTGAGTTAATCAAACTAAGAAGTAAAAAAATTATAGTTTAAAAACACTAAAAAAAGACTTTTAGAGTTAATCAAAGTAAAAAATAATTGTTAACGTAAGAATAAAATTACTGACGAGAAAATGAATGCCACTGTTCTAAAAGCGTGGGGCTCGATATCAATCGTTATAATTTTTCACTATTTCATTCAAAAATGCAAGTATGAGTTTAAAAATGTCATACAAAGCACCCCACGCTTTTAGAACAGTGACATTCATTTTCTCATCAGTAATTTTATTCTTATATTAACAATTATTTTTTACTTTTTAGTTTGATTAACTCTAAAAGCGTGTTTTTTAGTTTTTTAAACTATAATTTATTTTTAAGTTGAAAAAAATCCAGTATTATTATGTTTAATTTATTTGCATAATATATAAAAAGTTCAAGTAATTTAAAAAATTAAAATGTAAGTTCAAAGAAATCCAAACTTTCTAATCCTTTTTTGACCAAGTATGCCTATGTATGCTTAGACATGAAACTGGGGCTCATAATAAAAATTAAAGGCAAGAATATGAGTCAAAATGCATAATTATAAATAAAACAAGTAATATAAAAATAATTTTTTTAGTCAATTCCTATTTTTTTCATTTTATTGCAGAGTCCTTTATAAATAATTTTCATTCATTTTTTTAAGTTATCTGGCGCCATCTATTATTAGATATATGCAACTTAAATATAAAAAAAAAAAAAACAACTAAAATTAACTAATTAAATTTAATTGATGAATTAATATTTGAAAAGACTGTATTAGCATCAAGTGCCATCCACTACAAGTTCAAAAAAAAAATGTATTTGAACGTGAGTGGTTGAATAAAAAGTATTTTATGAACGATTGAAAATTTGAACAAGATATATATAAGGAGAGTGTGAGCTAATAGAAGGAATTGAAAAAAAATTTAATAAAATAACGATATAAATATAAATTCATAATACATAACTATAAAAAAAAAAATATTCCAATGTATGCAGATGTACAGATTGCCAAAATACAGGATGAAATTACTATAAATTATTCTAATAATTGTTCCTTAGAATGAAGAATTACTTCGCGCAATCCAATTCTGGGAAGCTTCAAAATCGACCATTTTTAGAACCCTTGCGAACCCTTTAACGAAGCATTAGGTGGTGAAAACGTGAAATTATTAAAATATCTCTCATATCTCACAATGAATTGTAAATATGACAATTAAAATTTACTATAATATTCTTGTAGAACATTATTACTGAAAATTCTCTTAGAAATATTTTAATCAAGTAATAAAATAAAATTTTGTTCGATAATATTCTTACAAGGGAAAAAGACTAGCAAATAGCCTGTCTACAAAGCTATAAATCAATTTTTACAAAATGAATTAATTATATTTTTCCTTTCATAACTCAAATAAAAATAAATACATAAATTTATAATTTCATAAAAGTGATTTTCGAAATGGGATTTTAGTTAATTATATTCATAAAGTTTATGGAAAAATGTTATGTATTTATAACAGAGGAGCTAACACTAAAACATAGCCCGTTGACTTTAACTCAAGATAAAGAATGGATGAATATAAATATTTGATAATTAATTTTTAATTAATTGTTCTCAACAATCGATATGATTAAAATATTGTTAATATTGTTGCAATTTGTTAACATATGCATCTGAAACGTGGTCACTAACAGCAAGAGAAGAGAAAAATGTTGGCAATCTTTTGAAAGAAAGTGCTACGAACTATTTTTGGTGGTATCAATGACAATGGAAATTGGCGAAGAACATACAATTTTGAACTTTACAAACTTTTTAGAGATATTGACATTCTAAACTTTGTTAAACTGGACAGAATAAGATGGGTCGGTCATCTCATAAGAATGGAAAGTGATAGAGCTACTTTGAGGGTTTTCAATGTAACCCCTTTGGGCAGCGACCAAGGGGAAGACAGAAAAAAGACTGTTTAGACTCTGATTTTAATATTATTAAGATCAAAAACTGGGGTCCACAGCCAAGAGGAGAACAGCCTGGCTGGATCTTTTTTTTAGAAGGCCAAGGCCCACAACGGGCTGTCGAGCCAGTTATTATGATTGCTGCAATTGCAATCACAATCACAAAATTGTTTTTCAGCATCACTCGGTCAATTTCGAAAAGACTGTTATGTAGAAGTCGAAACAATTCCTTGAATCCATAGAATCGATTCTTTTCCTGTCTTAAAACTTTATGTTAAGAAAGGTCTTTTGATGAGCTAAATTAAAAATTGTAGTGTGCAAGTTGAGCAATCAGATGGTAAATAGGGGTGCGGTTGGGTTCAGATATTTGATCACAGGCTGGAGAACTCACAGCTTTATTTACACACGCACAAACACTACACACATACAATTAGAGACATTCAATAACACATTTAAAGACATATAATTATACACAGTTCAGTCACATTAATGTGACCACTTGTCAAAAGTGGAGTGGGGAATGGGGTATTAAATGGAATTCTTTTATATACACTCCCCTGCAATGTGCTGCCACCTGCCTTTTTGTGATACGTTATTTCACGTTGACATCGAAAGTAAGTGGTGGTCACATTAATGTGACTGGACTGTGTAGATTGGTGGAAGGATTCCACTTCTAAGCTGAAAGAAATATACTTCATTTCTGGGAATGAGTCTGTAGACCAAATAGTGCGTCGGGATACACTAAATGTATTTCCTTTCGGGTTGAGAGACTATAAATTAAAAGTTTCTCAACAGAAGCGTGTACTTCCCCTCGGATGAGAGTCTCGAGGTCGACTGACCATTTTTCCTGAAGGCCAAAGGAGGGTGCTCTTGACAGTGTATAGGAGGAAGCATGGTTACATCGTTTCCTTTCTACAAAATAAGTTAAAAGTCCTATTTGATGGTCAGAGCTGGTTAGATAAGCAACAATCCAAAATAATTTATTAAAGTTTTCAGACTTAATTGAGCATAGAAAATCAAAAAGAAATTTTTAAAAAAAATTATTCTACACATGGTATTTAAAGAAAACTTCGTTTTACAAATGAAAGCTGCTATGTATCTACTAAAAAAATTTCAGCAAATATTTCAGAATAGCTTCAAATGGCATTACTAGCCAAAATTAATTAGCCCAGTTAAATGGATAGAAACTCAACCTTAATCATGACCTTTCCTCATAAAATCGTGATCTTTCATAAAAACGTATTGTATTTTATATTCTTTTTTATAATTACGACCTACCCAAAAGATTTAAAGTACAAAAAAGTTTTTCTTAAGAATAAAAGCAATGTGAATTTTTATATTTCTAATCAGTTCACTTGTTTCTTATTCAATATAAATTTTCTCACAAAATTCAAACATATTTCATAAACTTAAAAATACTTCTAAAAATGCGTCATTAGATTAGTAGTACTTTTTTTAAAGTAATTTAAAATCACTGATGACATCAATACGCAATACATCAATATATTTTAAAGAGAAAAAAATCTATGAAAACGCCTCAAAATTTTTGTATAAATTCTTCATTGGCTCAACAAGCCATGGCCATCGGTAGTTGTTCCGAGTTCGAGACAGGGGATGTTTTCTTTTACGGGGTAGGATTGTCAGCCCTCACAGTCATATTAGATCGAGATCTATGGTATAAAGGGGATTCCGAACCCCTACGAACATCCATGGCATCGGCGGGACTTTAACTCGAAGATTTGTGGCACCGCTAATCACACGGCCATCAGACCTTACGGATTATGTATTAAACACAAATTGAATTATATATATTTTTTTAATTTATAAAAATATTAAAGAACAGATTTAATATTAGTAGAAAGGAGTTCCAATTTATTATTTAATGTTTTATATATATTGTAAAAAATATTAAAGGACTTTTAGTTAGTGAAATATAGAAAAAAGTTATTAAGAAGGGGACAACAATTTTCTTATTAAAAGGAGCTTAAAATATTTGGGAACACCGTTCCATGTTACGGACTTTTCTTTACATGGCATTATATATGGAATCATTTACCATAAGCAAGCTTTGTTAGTACTGGATTAATAATATTCATATTTTGTGACAATTTATTCCAGTAAGAAATTAGTTTCCCAAATAAAATATTATAATAAAGAATTGCATGAAACTTCCCTGTATTCTACTTATTTTAAACCACAAGTATTTTGAACATCTATTTATTGGCATCTTTAATAGCAATAATCAATATACAGATATATTCTTTCATTTGTGGTTTTAAATATACAAGGAAACTAAATATTCGAGCTCTAGAAATTTTCTGTCGCCCTCTTACAGATTATTATAACACACTGGTATTTCATCTAATTAATTTTTTACCCTTATAATTTTTTACCCCTTTTCATCTAATTTTTTTTTACCCTTATAATTTTTTTTTTACCCCCATAGTTAATAGTTACCCCCATAATTAATTACTAATTACATCGAATTAATTTTTACCCTAATCATTTTTTACCCCCATTTCATCTAGTTAATTTTTTACCCTTATAATATTTTATCCCCATTTTATCTAATTAATTTTTTACCCTTATAATTTTTTTACCCCCATTTCATCTAATTAATTTTTTATCCTTATAATTTTTTACCCCCTTTTTCTCTAATTAATTTTTTACTCTTAAAATTTTTTACCCTCATTTCATCCAATTAATTTTTTACCCTTATAATTTTTACCCCATTTTATCAAATTAATTTTTACCCGTCACACCAGAGAGCTAGTCACTCGGTCATCAGGTCCTTTGTATAAATTACAGACATTTTAAAAGATGTTAATAATAACCGCATGGCTATTTAAATAAGGGAAACTCTGTGCATTGTTTGTGTCTGTAAAATGTTTCAGTAATTTCATTTCAAAATTAATAGTCATTTATAAAACTCTCTGGTATCTTCTTTACATTCTGCATAATAAGAAATATTGTCTTGTTTTTATATTGTGAAACTACAAAAACTTTTCGGATATATTTAATTGTCGGTATGTTTTCTTAACAATATCGAAATAAATGATTTATTTTAAGAGTTAATTATATGCATATTAAACAAATTTTTTTTCGGGAATAACTACTTTTGTTATTCTTGCATATCCAATCAGATGCATCGTCCGGAGAAACTTTACAGTCAATAATCATTTCAATTCTTCTATGTTTTAAAATGATAAATTTGCTAAGGACAACAGCCTTGCAGATGTCGTCAACCGGAAACGGATCTTATTTAAAACAATTTTTTTCCTAACTAGAACAGGAATTACTAAATCGAAAACAATTTCTATTACTGGTAATGATTTTTGACAGACCCACCTTGATTTGATTGCAAATTTTTTTTTTAAATTAGTTCCGCAAGCATAAAATTTTTTTGATGTACTTACTAATGTGCATTGAATTTGAAAATGAAGAGCTGTTGCCAAACAACAGAACTTAATGAATGGCCATTAAATCAAAAATTCAATATGAAATGATAAGGGCTAAACGAGTAAACGCTGTTGAAATGAAATTGAAAGAAATTGAAAATGAGCCAGAACCTGAATATGAACAAGCAAGGAAGTCGACAAACCACAAATAAATGCTAGTTCACAGCATTGGGTAATTCAAATATTTTTTTTTTTATTTATTTTTTTAGAATAATACAAGGCGTTGCCACAAACGCTGCTTTAACTTACGGGGAAAAACAAAATACAGAAAGAAAAGTGTAATTGGACTTTGGCGTCAAAATAATCATTAGAATTTGTGTTTATAAAAAGTTCTAAAAATACTTGTCGTAAACACGTTCGAGAGTTAAAATTATCGAAAAATAATTTAAGGGGAAAAAAAGAGATTTAATTTATCGAATTTCATTGGTTAATGTGTTTGCTAGTAAAGGGCTTGTCAATATTTTAAAAGAAATAGAAGAAAAAAAATTCCCTCCAACGAAAATGCAATCTCTTTTCAACACATTTTTTTAAAAATCGTAATGCAAATTGGCATTCTGGTTTATATTTTTGTCATTTTCGTTACATTATTTTATACTTAACTTGATTAGTTCATGTGCTTAAGGTGTCTCTTGTGTTCGTTCGCATTTCAGAACTAGATAAGAGAAATAATATTCATAAAATTGGAAAGCTTTTTAAAAATAGTTCTAAACAGCATGTAATGCATTGCATTTTATAAAAGCTAATTTTTTTTTACAGTTATTTTCATATTATTGGCACTGATTAATTATCTTATTTTATTAATTATTAAGGGCATTAGCTAATTAAAAAACACCTTTATTTTAGCTTAAAATATTTTTTAAACTACACAGGATTATTACTAAATACATTATATGCTTGATGTTATATATAAAACTTTTACTATAACAAATTCTGAATAGATGGGTTATAACGATGTATTTTAAAATTATTTTTCCTTTTTGCCTTTTAACTGCTTCTTTATTTAAAATGTTTATCCTTTTTAAAATTTGTTTGATAATAATTACTAAAAATGCAAATAATCTCATATAAAAAAAGAATAAAATAGAAAATTATCCAAAAACTAGTTTAATAAATGGAAAAAAAATTTTATAGTATTTTTTCACCAACATAAACGTGAAAGAGAGTTTATCAAAATGAAAAAAAAATAGTTAGTTATTAGAAATTTTAAAAATTAAAAATAAACTTTGCATTTTTTAATAAACTTTAAAAAAAATTATTGCTAAATATATATTATATTCATCTGAAGCTAAATTCATACAGCATCTCAACAAGTAGAAATTACAGGTACAGGTTATAAATTTTAAATAATCTTTTGAATTGCAGAAATAGGAATAAAAAAGAATTCAAATATCAACGAAAACGGAATGATAACAATAATGTTTTTATAGAATTTTTTATTAGCATAAGAGTAATAGAGAATTTTTCATTAATAAAAATAAGTAATCATTAAAATTCTAATAATTAAAGTTAGCATATGCCATTGCTTAAAATTAAAAAAAAAAACTTCTAGAAATAACTTTAATCACGCTTTTATATCATCTATAGATTAAAGTAAATCATCTATAGATAAAGCTCTTATATCATCTATATTTTAGCTACCACACTATCTGAGATGTAAATGAATAGATTGTTTTAAATATAGCAGAAAGCAATTGAAGTCAAAAACACAACGTTAATGCTATAGTCACAGTAAAGCAGCTGAAGTTAAAAACATTATAAAAAACTTTTATATCGTTTTTATTATTCTTTACGCACTTTAAAAATTGTTTTTATTCTTTATTTCTTTTAGCATTTCATTCTTGTTCTTAGAAGAATGAAAATTATATTTGTGTTTAATAGAATAATATTTAAAATTCTTAGAACAAAAAAAAATAGTTCTGATAAGGGTCTTAACAAGTAATATTATTGTAAAATCAGAATTACAAAAAAACATATTACAAATGTATAAATATTTTATTCCGAAAAGATTTTAAAATTTTACATAATTCTAAATATTCTGCGAATATTTGAGAATTTGCAGGAAAAATTTGGAACTGATAGTCATGCAAAGACGAGTAACAATTAGCAAGAAGTGTAACACTAGCATATATGCAAGATACATCTTGAAATTTTTTATGTAATATATATTTAATCATAGAAAATAAATTTAATCTGTTTAACGATTAAAATCCAATCTTCTATATTAGAGTTTTTTGCATAACGTTTTTTTATCGTCCGATATTTTTTTTTTCCTAGTGCGCATGCTCATAGGATTTGTACCTATAGCGCATGCGTATCTGTAATACTGCACTACTAAGCTATTCCTATGAGCATGCGCGTTAGGAAGAAAATATCGGACGATAAAAAACGTTATGCAAAAACTCTCTATTTATTAGATTTTAAACATCCTTCCTTTCGGGTACTGGATATTTACAATTCTATGTAGAACTTCATTCATGTCATCGCATTCGAATTCTAATAATGCAAGGATTCGAAATTACCGAAATTATTTCGATCTCGATAATAATTTTGCATAGAGAAAAACTAATGCTGTCACATTTATGAGTTGCGCAGTGGCATCATAAGGCTCACTGTTATGAGCCTTATGATGCCACTGCGCATGCGCTTATCAGAAATTGCCGATTTACCGCCAAGCTTAAAAAAGTTGTTGCATAATGTGCCATTGTAATTTCGAAACCGCGATACTACTGGATGAGGTTCTAGAATTGCAAATATCCAGTTCCAGAAAGGTAGGTTATTTAAGATCTAATAAATATAGAAGATTGGATTTTAATCGTTTGTTAGACGCAATTTACCTTTGATTACATGCATAAAAAACAATTTGGAATATGTGTTTCACATTTAGGCTGGATCTCAACTTCTTGCTTATTGCTGTTCAACTTTGTATGTTCTTTACTAATTCTGTTCTTACAATTATATATATATATTGCATGTATATCATTTTTACTACTTTTTAAGATTCTTATTAGAATTATTCTTTTTTTTTATTTTTGTCTCCAAAGAAGTTTAAATATTATTCTATTAAGAACAAATATAATTTTTATTATTTTAAGAACAAGAATGAAATGCTAAATGATATGAAGTATAAAAACAATTTCGAAAGTATGTAAAGAAAAATAATAAAAAAATAAAAATATAAATAAAAAAGTCATATGTTATAAAAAGCTTCTTATAATGTTTCTATCTTCAGCTGCTTTGTTATGTGGTTTTTTTACTTCAGCTGCTTCCTACTGTATTTAAAACAATCTATTCATTTCCATGCCAGATGTCAAATATAAGAGGATTAAAGTTATTCCAAGAAGTCTGATTTACCTTTAGATGTTTGTGTTGTTTTTAATTTTAAGCAATGCCGTGTATGTTAACTAATTAGTATAATAACAATTATAAACTAAATATAATATTAATAAGGGGGAAATTTTCGTCAGTAAATTAAATCTTAATAATTATAATACATGTCTTCGCTGCTCAGCGTCGTAGACGATCGTTATCAACTTTTTTTATTCTAAACAAACTGTGATTTCTTCTGTGTACTGGATGCTAATCTAAATTTTATTATATTTTATTTGAAGTAAATTTGTGTGGTTTAATTTATATTTCCGCCTTTTCATAATTAATCTACTTTTTTATTGTTTTATCCCTGTATGACATAAATGTTATCACTACGCTTTCTAGACTTCCCAATTGTACATGAATTTGGTAATATAATATAAATTAGGGGGAAAATATTATCTTTAGCAAATTAAATCTTAATATTTATCAATCAATATACAATAAAGAAATTCAAAATCATTCAATTGTGATACTGTAGTTAGTTGGATACTCAAACATCATTACATAAAACTTATTATGGGATATGCATAGAAATTTGCTAAATTTAAACATGGCCATAGGAGTTTTAGAATTAGTTTATATTAAATGCAATTTTTGTAAGAAAACTAATCTATGTAATAGAATATTTTTAAAATGCAGAACGGAAAACTTATTTCCGTGATTCGTGGAAAATCATACATGTGCCTTCATTGCTCATCCTTGTAGATATTCATTATTGACTTTTTATTCTAAACAAATTGTGATTTTACTGTATACAGACTAAACTAAATAATATTATAATCTATCTAAATTAAATTTATCTTTTTTTAATGTATGTTTCCGCATTTCATAATTAGTTTACTTTCTTGTCGCCAAATCGTTTCTTCAACATCTTTGTTTTAAACATAAACGTCGTTATTACGCTTTCTAATCGCATGCGCAATCGTGCAATGTTTCTGATGACCATGTATGCTATATAGAAAAAAACTAAGGAAACGATGATACAGTATAAAATACGGTATATATTTTTAGGCTTGAATATACATAAAATAGAACTATAAATAAAAATTGTTTGTTTAAGCATTTTTGAGATTGGTTCCCACAAAAAACGAACGAAATATTAAAATATTTGTTAAATTAATGTAGTATCTCGCATCAATTTATTTATTTGTTTATCATATTATTTTTTACTGTGCATGATGAAATATTTATATGTAAACTTGCCATGTTTCCATAAAGACAAACGACACTAGAATCTACAAAGAGAGGGAAGGAAGAAGGGAACAGACCACCTAGAATCTAAAGGTGGGCATTCCAACTCCGGTAGAAAAAAATTTTGAAATTAAGTACTCTCCATTATCCATTTTTAGAACATTTTAAATAATTTCATTTTTATTTTTTTACAAAATAGTAACACCTTTCTAATGTAAAGTTTACTCTTTTTATTATGAAATTGATTGAATTGAAGTCATATTTTATTTAAACGCTGTTTTTGATTACTGACCGCGATACAGAGAAGAGAAAAACTTATCAAAAGTTGTATAAAAAGTGTTTTAGAAGTATTGAATTTCAAAAAATTTCTTTACTGAGATGTATAGAATACCGATATAATATCCTCGGTTGATCTGGCCAGTGATGAATTTAGGTTCGATGGCGCCCTAGGCCCAAGTTAATTTGACTCCCTTATATAATAATAATAATAATAATATGAATAGTAATAATGGATTCGAATTAAATTTAAGTACTGAATTTAGGCAAGAATTAAATATATATATATATATATATATATTTGGTATAACAACTGAACATACAATTTAGAATAAATTTTTTAATTAAGAATTAAATCATATCTATCTAATTAATCATATAATATACACAGTCCAGTCACATTAATGTGACCACCTGTCAAAAAAGCCAGAATATACACTCTTGTATATTCTGGCTTTAAGTGGAGTGTTTGGAATTTGGTATTAAGTGGAATTCTTTATATACACTCCACTGTAATGTGCTGTCACCTGCCTTTTGTGATTGGTTATTTCCCTTTGACGTCGAAAGTAGGTGGGGGTCACATTAATGTGACTGGACTGTGTATTTGTTTCTTGCTTTCATCCGAGGGAAAGTATTAACAACATTCTCATACTTCACTTCTTGAATTAATTGTGTTTCAATGCTTAATAATACAAGTGCATTGAGCCTAACTTGCTTCATACGTGCACGTAAATAATTTTTCACTTTTTAACAAACTATAAAATTTTTAAAAATTTAATTTTGTAAAACTACAAAATTTTTATGCGAGATTAAAAAAAAAAAAATAAAGTTTTTGAGTAACTGGACAAAGGTATAATTAAATGGCGAATTAATATTTTGTGTTATAATGATGAGCAAACAAACGCTACATTTAAATTTTTTAAGAAAAATTTATGAAAAATCTAACATCAATAGATAAATGCTATACTTAACGAAACTTGTTTAGTGCCTATTTGTTAGATATTTTAAATTTTACTACTTACACGATTAATTATTTTAAAAAATAATTCTACCCGTTTAAATATTGACATCTTGAGGTTGTCAAAGCAAGAAAAGAAGCATTAAAATTCGGTCTTACAGTTGATAAAAAACAAAATCGATTTCAAATTTTTTTTGCCTCCTCGAAAATTTTGACGCCCCTAAAAATTTGTTGCTCTAGGCCAGGGTCTGAACCTAAATCTGTCACTGGATCTGGCGTCCCTATTTCACTTTCTGAAAATATGGCAAAACCACATATGCATATTTCATCATTAAAAAATAGTATAAAAATTTTTTTTTTTTAAAGTCAATTTCTTCTTTTTTTTTCACTATATTGCAGAAAGTCCTTTATAAATAATTTTCATTTATTTTTTTAAGTTTATCCGGCGCCATCTATTAGTAGATATATACAACTTAAATCTAAAAAAACTAAAATTATGTAATGAATGAATTAATATTTGAAAAACCTGTATTAACATCAAATGTCATCCACTACAAGTTCAAAAAAATGTATTTGAACTTGAGTGGATGAATAAAAAAATTTATGAACGATTGAAAATTTGAACAAGATATATAGAGGGAGAGTGTGAGTTAATAGAAGGAATTGAATAAAGAAATTGTAGTGGTATACTACATTAATTTAAAAAATATTTTAAAATTTGGTTCTTCAGGCAGCTACAAAAAACTGATTAATGGAATTGCTTTTATTTATCGTTTTTTTTATATTCAAACCAAAACGTATAGCATACTTGTCATACATAGATTCAAAAATGTTCACACATCTATACTGAATTAAACCCAAAAAGAGTGAGAGAGCTGTGGTAGCTGTACGACGAGAAGTCTGCTGAATCAGCTGTAATTATATTCACCAGGCAGCGAAAAGAATGTGTTTCGTCGCGTCTCAATTTCGCACACGTCGGGTCTCCAAACCGAAAAATTACAAGCTGTTTACTTTTTAAAAAAACAGTCAATAAAACGGCTTTCGCAAGCTTCATGTCGCCATCATGCAATAATTCTTTAGAATGAAATAATAGTTGTAAAACATATTCTACTTTTTAAATGATTATGCATAATTACTGCTCTAAAAGCACTAATGATTGTTTTTAAACTATAATTATATATTACCATGGAACAATCTCAGCCTCGAGTTTTTGCTTTTTAAATTAATTTTACTCTTTTAAATCGGTATTTTGCTAAAATAAATTTTTCGTAATTATTTTTAATCTTATCTTAGCGAAACTCTATTCCTAACACAAATCGAAATCTGAAAACATTAGTAATAGGCTTCGAATAACATTAAACAACCATTTTATAACAATTTAATTGCTTGAGATATTTCCTTAATATATATATATATTTTTTTACATTTTACAAATAAATGTACTTACTTTTCATAAATGTTTTGTATTTTCACAAAAATTATCATAAGTTATTGTTATTATTATTTTCTTTTATTATTATTATTTCAAATGATCGCTTTCATCTGAAATAGTGAGTTTACAGGAAAGTCAGTGTTTTTTGTTTTTTTTGTAACTATTTCATTTTTACTAGATAATTTTTAGTATTTGATTAAAAAGGTAATTAAAATATTAAAAAAATAATGATATTTTATAATGAATGAACGGGAATAGATTTTATGCTGCATGAATTAGAAAAATTCATTAATGAAAATTAATGGAGAATAATTATAAGTGATGTAACATGCAAACTATAAACCGCAATTTATTATTCTTAAAATTTTATAATAGCTAAAATATAAATGTAAACAACCTCGGAAATTTTTTTTTTTTCAGATTATATCAGTTATTAGACCCGATGGCCGAGTGACTGGCGCTCGGGGCCCCAGGGTTTCGGTTCGGAGGTGCCATGGATGTTTATAGTGATTCGGAATTTACTTTAAACTGTAGATCCCGGTCTAATATGACTGTTGTGAATAGGAATGACCCCGTAAAAAAGAAAAACATCTCTCGTCTCATAATCTGCCAGTAGGCGGACGGCCGTGGCCCACAATGGGGCTGTTGCACCAATGCTGATGATATCAATTATTTGTTTTAGGTTAAATAATAATCAATTCATTAATTTAAAATTAGATCAATTATAATAATAGCTAAAATATAAATGTAAGCAACCACGGGTTTTTTTTTTTTTTTTTTTTTTTTTTTTTTAAGATTATATCAATTATTGGGCCTGATGGCCGAATGACTGGCGCACGGTGCCCCAGGTTTCACTTATAATTTTTTACTGCAAACATTTTTCATCCTCTAAAAAATTCCACAATTATTTTGAAGACAGGCCATTTTATATTAAAAAACAATTCTAAAAACTTTCACTTTAACCAACATGAAAAAAATTTATAATTGAAAAAACAAATCCTTGGGAATAAAAGGGAGAAAATAGAAGATTTTGTTTACGTTGAAGATTTTACGCAATCAAAATACATTAGAATAGATAAGTTTTATAAGCAAAAATAGGAAAAAAAAAACCACTATATTGAGATTAAAAAAATTCGTTTCTGCTACCAAATTCTTTGATAATGTTTTGATTCCAGAGACATCGTTTTCCTTTTCTTAACTGGGTGCAAGAAAATCAGGTTTACTTCGTTTGGAAAAAAAACGGAACTTTAAAAGTTTAGAAATTGTATAAGAAAACAGTCTTAACTTTTGTCTGGGATAGAATCGTAGATAATCGCGCACGTACAGTTCACGTTGAACGAGTTTAATAAGTATTACAAGTTAAAAACAACATACACAAAATGTGTATAATGACATGCGCAAATAAAATACATATAAAACATGTATAAACAGACAAAGAAAAAAATCATTCTGCTATCAAAAACTTTGATAATGTTTACATTCCGGAGGTATTGTTTTACTTTTCTTAACTAGTTGCTTAGTTTGGCCAGGCCTGTCGCTCTATTGTCATTCTTTTGCACATTTTTGACAAATTAGACCAGGACATATAGTTTAAAGTGGATTATGAATCCCTTAAAAAATATTCATGTCATCGTCAGGATTCGAACTGAAAACCTGCGTTATGAAAGTATAACACTACCCAACTTTACGGCCGCTCTTAAATAGTTGCAGGATATTTAAATGTAATTTATTATTTTTTTTAATCATTTTAGAAAATATATAGCAAAACAATCTTAACTTTTGTTTATGATAGAATCATAATCGTGCACATACAGTTCGCGTAAAACGAATCTAATACGTATTACAACATGAAAACAACCTACACAAAATGTTTATTACAGCATATGCGAATACAATGCATATAGTACGTGGATAAACAAACAGAAAACAGACATCCTTCAATCAAAAAACTTTGATAATGTTTACATGTCGGAGGTATTGTTTTGCTTTTCTTAACTAGTTACTCAGTTTGGTCTGCCTTGTCGCTCTACTGTTTTGCACATTTTTTGGTAAATTAGACCAGGACCTACAGTTTAAAATGGATTCCGAACCATTAAAAAACAGCCATGTCTTCTCCAGGATACCTGTGTTGTCACAGTCTAAAACACTAGCCACTTGATTATCCGGCCACTCTTAAATAGTTGAAGAAGAATCAGATGTGATTCATCATTTTTTAAAAGAGTTTAAAAAATGTCGTCTATCGTAGAATAACGGGTTATAATCGGGTTCATTGCGTGTTGCAAAAAAAAATACCGAAGATGGCGAATATCGTTCTTACCGAACAAAACAAAAATCAAAAACCTTATCACTTCGATTTTTGCGTAAATCTGGGAATTGCTTGCATCCTATTTTGAACTAATTTCCTTTTCTAATTTATGAATAGCAATGTTTTTACTAAAAATCAAAAAGCATTCAGAATACTAAATACCCGCAAAATAGGCTTAGTGATTGCAATTAATAAAAATCTGTTGTTATAGTGACGAATAATTAACGAATATTTAATTTTGATTCTCAAAAAATTTATCATTTGAAGATCAGATTCATTGAATAGAATGACCTTGTTTTTTTAAAAACAATTTTTTTCCGAATGATATAATATCAAAAATAACTTATCAAGATTTTAATAAAAACATTTGGATTTGAGCTTTGATTTTATACGTCTAAATAGAAGCATCACTTTCGAATAAGTGCGTCGGTTTCAAGGGATAAAGATCTTTAATTTGTTGCAAAAAGAATTCCTTGCCAATACGCATCCAAATCTTTTACAGAGAAATTTTAAATGAATCAGTCAGAATTTTCAGATTTAGTCAATGAATTCCATAAATGAAAGGAATGAATGCCATGAATGTAATTAATGCCATGAATGGATGGATGCAAAAAATTCTATGAATGAATGCCATGAATTACACGAATTTATGAATTCAATAAATGCCAAGAATTCCATGAATAAATGAATGCAATGAATGTTAAGAATGACTGAATACAATGAATGCCATGAATGAATGAATACAATGAATGCCATGAATGAATGAATACAATGAATGCCATGAATGAATGTGATGAATTTCAAGAATGAATAAATATAATGCCATAAATGAATGAATGCCGCGTATGGATGAATGCCATGATATCCATGAATGGATTTCAATGAACGCCATGATGGAATGAATGTCATGAAAATGAATACAATGAATGCCATGAATGAATGAATGTAATGAATGCCATGATAACCATGAATGAAATGCAATGAAAGCCATGAATTTGTATAGATATGAAGAGAGTTATCATTATTAGCTTCGTAAGTGAATATAATTAAGGATTATGATGATGAAAAGTTTTCACATACTTATTGTAGCAACTTCCCATCAATCTATTCATGTCCACCATGGAAATTGCGCTCCACACTTTGAAAATCATAGACATTATTGGAAAAATGATCGACATGAAACTTAACGATATCAGAATTAATTTATACCCGCCCCCGATAGAAACTGGGTGATAAATGTTTTCCATGCCATCCATAAGAAATTAGAGTTCAACACGTGGTTTCATGGGGTCGTAATAGAATTATATGTAACTTACACGCTTCTCTCATTATTGTTATTCCGCTCTTGTCTTTCCTTCGATTCGAATGGTTTTTTTTTTATTCTTTCGAACAATTTATTTGGGCAGTGAGAAGGAGGAAATAAATTCGATTAGTTGTAAGGTGTTCTGCTCCGATTTTGTTCTTCGAGTGCCATTTCAATTTCTGGTACCGCACCTTTCGCTCGAAGAACTGGATGGTCTGCAGTGATAACACCACAGAGGGTTATTTGGCCATTTTGATTATTGTTTATGCAAACGAAGATGGCTGCTTTTTTCGGGCTCACCAAAAACTCAGAGCGATGGTTTCGCAGATAAGTGCGTATCTATGGAAATTCCTGTCGCATCTGGTGTTGTGAACTTTTACCGAGTTGACGCCCATTGCTGGCGATTTTTCTTTTGCCAGAGGACACTGGCCCCTTGATTTCCTTTTACAGGAAATCTGTTTTAGGTTAGCGTAGGTTGCAGTGCATTCGGCGACGCTTGGACTTTTATTGATTTTTTTCTAAGACGTATTATTCGATAACAGATTTAATGCACTGTTTATTATGTCAGACGCGTTGAGCTTCCTGAGCGTTTTATGTACAAATTCTAGATAATTTTCAATTGATGAAAACTTGCGACAAATAAAAATGGTTATTTATGTGCATATAATATGATAATGTTATATTTTGCTCAGAATTTAAAAGGAAAGATAATTTTAACTCTATTTTTTTCTTATTATTTATAAATATAATAAATGCACAAGATAGCGGAAAACATGATTTATACATTAGGGTAATAAATTAAAAATACAAAATGAAAGAATCATTTTGGAAATAAAGGTTGGAATAGTTTTTGAAAATATACACTAATATTATATATTTTTAAAAAAAAAACAAAATTAGCCATTCTCTCCTATTGGATAACGCATTGAGTTTCCTAACTTTCATTCAAAGTTGGTTGAAATTGGAAGTCATAGGAAGTTTCATTCAAATCTGGGCAAAAAGTAATGCAGAACCAAAAATTTCTGTGTTAATGACAGGGAAAAGTCCAATAAATGAGTGGGATGGAAAGATCTTCTATTTGACTGGTAAAGGATAAACTCCCAAATGTCGCCACTAGTTCTATACCAGTGGTAAGGAAACATGTGTGCATGAGCTCTGCTCTGTGACAAATCTGCTATTATGTCACGTCCTAGTGCTCAATATTCCAAAAATAAGCAATCAATTGTCTACAAATAATTATTCAAATATTGTAAACCCCGACAAAATAACAGACTCTTTCAACATCCCCTCGGCCTGATAAACAACTGGCTAGCTCTCTGACCATTGGTTCATTCAAGTTCGAATCCTAATGGTGACATGGATGTTTGTTAGTGGTTCGGAATCCCCATCAAAATGTAGGTCCCGGTCTAAATGGCCTAAAGTGTGCAAAAAAAATGACCGTAGAGCAGCAAACCACACTCTCAACATCCGCCTCTACTTGGGCGACATCATCAAAAAAAAAAAAAAAAAAAATTATAAGTCAAAAAACAACATTTCAGAGACATCTATTAATTTTCTTACTTTTATCATTTGATTAATACTTCCAAAAGAATTTTTAGAGAATTTTTAAATACAAATTTGAAATTATTCCTAATTTTTTAGTTATGTTCGCATTTGGAATATTTATCCCGAATTAAAAATTTGAAATGTTTTAAATATTTTATTAAAAAAATTAAACGCGTCTTTTTATTTTCTTTCTAATGTGTCGATATTTCGTAAGATAATTATGCAAAAGCCATTGAAATTTTAACGATAAAATATTAAAATTCGAAACCACAAGCAAGTTTATTAAATACTTCCTTTTAACATTAACTCAAATCAGTTTGAATATTTAATGCAAACCATCATCTTCCACATAAGCGGCTGTCAAACTGAAGTCATTTTTAAAGGTAACGATGTCCTTTTTCAATTAACTAGAGGTAATTTAAAATTTTTGTTTTTCATCCTTCTTTAAAAGCAGGCCATTTTTCTAATGACAGTAGCAAATTACTTTTAATTTTCAAATTTCTTTTATGTTTTTCCCTAATGTACTGAAAATAAAATAAAACAGTATGAATTCAATAATTCTATTTCAGTTAATGACAAAATTCATTTTAAGTGAAGTACTTAATTTGTTTTCTATAATTTCACGAATATTTTGGCTATAATACTTTTTTTTTATTTAGTTTGTATATTTCTAATGAAATAAAATATATCAATACATAAATGATATTTTTAGAGACTATTAACCTGAAAAGTAATATAAAAATATAGATATCATTTTTATTTATTGTGTGTTTAGCAATATATAACCTCTAAATGAAAGTATAGATATTGCGTATAGATATGCAAAAATATGCAATATACAAATATTGTGTATCAATATTAATAGAAATAGTATATTTCCTTTTATAACAGTTTATTCATTATTTGATTGAATTTTTAAATGAGATAATGAAGATCTCACTATTTCATTAAAAAAAAAAAATATTTTACACTGAGAATAGTGTTGTTTCTTATCCCACTTGGTCGACAGTGACATCTAGACCAAGTCCATGAACCCGTGGTTCTCATGGTAGGAAAGGAAGCTTCCGTTGTGGTAGAGCACTCGTAGGTAGAAGTTTGACTTGTTTTGTTCCGTGTTGAAGAAGGAGGGAGTCCTTTCGGGCAAACTGTTGTGGGAACTACCACACATTTGCGTATCGCATGGGAGTAAACCCGAAAACTCCCACCAGATTCACCGTCCAAATCACGAGACAAGATGCTGAACATTGAATCTTCTCGTCTCTTGAAACAGTGTCTACAACAAAGCATTCAGTGGATTGAACCTCAGCTTTACAGCAGCGCGTGTTGCCACTGAGCCACGAGTCGGGTACACAATACCATTATATTTTATTGATCAGTGAATAGGAAGTTTAAGTGTTTAGAAGATCAGGTTTCCAATTGGTTCCCGTTATATGACGAGAGATTCTAGTATCCAATGGAAATCCACCTTTGTATCCCTGAATAGCGCGCCGTCTATATTTCGTTCAAACCCTCTTAAATGCGTTAAAACATTAAAATGCGTATAACTTTTGAAGTAAACAGAACTAACATTATTCATAAGTTTTCTATATTTTTTTATTCAACTAAAATTAATAATAATAATATATATAATATTAAAGAGAGATAATATTCATTTTTTTTTTTAAAATTTTTCTTGAAATAAAAATTTGAAATACAGTAATACCCGAAAATTACATGATATTTGTATCCGATAAAAATCGCTTAATCTATGGTATAACTTTACATATGAATACATATATTGTTTAATTGAGGTTAAGGACTAACTAAAACACTAGTTTCGAAGTACATATTAAATAAAAATTACAATTTTTCATACATTCAATCTGCTAAAATATTTCATAATTGAAGATAGAGAGATTTCAGAAACTTTCGTCTATTGTCTTCTTCGTTGGCGCAACAGCCCCATGGTGGGCCAAGACGATCTGCTTGCTGGTTGATTTCGAGACAAGAACTGTTTTCTTTCTTAAGGGTAGGATTGTCAGCTGTACGTTCAACAATCATGTTAGATCGGGACCACCTACAGTTTAAAGTGTATTCTGAACAACTATAAACATCTATGGCACCGAGCGTCAGAGCGCTGTCACTCGGCCATCCATCTGTTATCTAAACATTTAAATTTAATACAATAAAATGATTAATGTATTTCCGAAAAGAAAACAAAACTAATCGTTCTGTTATCTAAACTAATCATACTATACAGTAATCCATCTGTTATCTAAACATTTAATAGAATCAAATGATTAATGTGTTTCCGAAAAGGAAAAGAAAACTAATCATACAGATTAAACCAAACTTGTTTTATTTTTCCAAAAAATTTTTAATCAAAAATTCATTTACGAGTTTCATAATGTCTAAATAATTAAGATCTATATTGAAATTTTCAAATACAGTAATTCTGTTTGTATCAAAGGTAAAATTATTTAGTTTAAATGCAACAATTCAGCTGTGTGAGTTTTTTTCAGAAATAAAGGAACTTTTGTGTGTAAACTTTAATCGCATAACCTGTAAAATTAATTCAACAATTATTATTTTCACCTGTAAATTATTTTCAACAATTAAATACAATTTTGATTATCACAATTTTTATCGTTGAAACAATTATTTTAAATTAACAACAATTTGTTGGGAATATTTTAAAATCAGTGTTTTTCTAATTTGATGATCCTTATAATCCATGTATATGAACACAATCGCTTCTCATTTGAGATGCTGAAATTTGATGTGTGAAAATTAAGTATAAAAATCATCCCAAAGTATGAAAATTATTTAAATTTTTCAAACGAATAGTATATATCACGGGGAAAATAGGCAAATCCAAATTTTCATATGCGCTAGTTCATTAAAAATTTTTTGTTTTTGTTTTTCAATGTTTTATTTTCAAGTACATTATTATATTTTGCTCAAACTGAATTTTAAAAATATTATTTTTTTGCAATAATTCGTTTAAATCTCTTTAATTTAAATTGTCTTTTTATTTTCCACTTTTTTTATTACGGCATTAATGCTGAACGTTCTGAAATTGTTTGTATGAGTATTCCGAATTTTTCATAATAACTTTCTGTAGTGTTGTCGCCGGATTGTGATTGGGTTGAGACTTCGGACACTGGTCTGAGAACACACAGTTTTTTATTTATACGCGCACAGACCACATACACATACAATTAGAGATAGACAATATTTAACACATTTAATCAGGGCCTGAGTGGCCGAGTGGCTAGCGCTTTGGCGCTCGGTACCACAGGTTTCGGTTTCAAGTCCCGGCGGTGCCATGGATGTTTGTCGGAATCCACTTTAAACTGTAGGTCCCAGTCTAACATGACTGTTGGGAGTAAGGCAGACAATCCTACCCCGTAAAAGAGATTACATCTCATGTATAGAAATCTGCCAGTAGGCAGACGGCCTTGACCCACCATGGGGCTGTTGCACCAATCATAGTGATGAAAGATATATAATTAAAATACTGAGGTACGCGTTAGATGTGTGAAATATACTTCCTCTCCAGGTGAGAGTCTGTAGGCCAACTTATATGCAGATTGCGCCAGATATATTTCCTCTCGGGATGAGAGATTATGAACTTAACGTCTCTGAACGGCAGCGGCGGTTGCGCTGTATATCCTCTCAATTAAGAATTTCGATGCCAACTGACCCTTTTCCTGAACGCCACAGAGAACGCTCTTGCAGTACGTAGGAAACACAGTTACATTTCTAAAATTAAAGTAACTGTCATACGTCTTTTATTTATCCCTTATTTTACTATTTTATTTGCATGCATCTTCAATTAATTATCTTTTAGAAATTACCATTTCCCTTTTAATAAATATAATCTATCAAATAACATTATGCCAATTGAATAACTTAACGTTATGATAATTACCATTACAACGTTATTATTTTATTAAAATAACAAAATATTAAATTAAAAATAACGAAAATATTATATTAAAATAATGAAAATAGAGTGCTTATTATCATTAACGTTATTATTAAAATGTTAGTGATAATGAACAATCTATTTTATTCTATTACAATAAATGTAAGGAATCTATTACAATAAATGGATAATAAAGGAATCTATTACAATAAATGTAAGGAAAAGCCATACTCATGTTTTACATTGATTACTTTCTTTAAAAATCCTGATAATTCTGTTTCAATAATAATAATTATTATTAAAATAATAAATAATAATAATTATAAATCATAAATAACAATAATTAATAAATGATAATTAAATGAGTAATTAGTAATATTAATAATTTATTAATAATTCGGTTTAAATAAACGTTGTCATATTACAAAGATCTTCAAAACAGGTAAAAAAAAAAAAAAAAACATCATAAAAAATAAAATTATATGAACTTCATCACTCTTGCAATATATTCAAAAGGAATCTATTGATCTTACGTTTATAATTCCACTGATTTAGAAACAATGAATTTTCATTTCTTGGAAAAACTAGAGACTAAAAACTAAAAATTTACCGAACATTTTCAAAATAAATGAGGTGTTGTTTGCTTGAATTTCATTTTCTTCAGAAATGGTAGGCTAAAATAAATTTTAAAGGCTGTCTTCTGAATTCTGTTTATTGCAGAAGTGATTGTGACAAAATAAAATTAAAAATTACGATGGTCTTTTACCTTCCACCATGCTTCTGTTCAAAACGGCGGCAATATAAATCGGTTTTGGAACAAATAAGTTTTTGTGTATTTAACTTAAAATTATGTATATATAACATCGGGCGATATTATAACAAAATTTGCTTACTGCTTTTGATTTTGCTGTAGATAATAATTAAAAAATTTATTAAATACAATTTTTTTTATATTGCTTGAAAGAAAATGTACGAAAAAAATTATCGTCATATAGAAATTATAATTTATAATAACAAAAATTTTACAGAATAAATCTTACTAAAATATAGAAATTATAAACACATATAGGAATTATAAAAAACAATTATATGCACCTCTAAAGATAATAATGATAATGTAGTGGCATGGTAAAATGTACGTTAAAAATTTCAATCTGAGGGAATTTGGTCGTAAATCCGACGGAAAAAACGAAACGAAAATTAATCTCATCTGAACAGAAAATAATGTTGTGTAATTTTAATTTTGAGCAAGAATCATCATTTTTATATATATATATATTATTTGCTTTTAATGAAAGTTTACATTACTGAACGCTAAAGATAAATTAAAAATATTATCTATCAAGCTCATATATTTATCCCATTAAGCTAAATGAGCAGACAGACTTAATGTAAAAGAATTATTGCCACTGTAAAAGTAATGCTTTGTAATAGCTCATGATCAAAAATATTTTTCTGTTATTAATTTTTATATAGTTCATACATTCATTATCTGTTTGTTTAAGTAAGATGATTTTTTAAGGAAATTAATTTCATGTTTATTAGTTTTTAATTTTTGGGCATATTTATTTGCGGCAATTTTTTGGTGAAATATTTATTAGTTTTGAATTAGTGCCACTGTAAAAGGCAATGCTTCGTAATAACTTAGCATTGGGTCTGAAATCTCTTGACCCTACATGAAACATTCTAATTTAAGCTAACAATCAAAAATATTTTTTCTGTTATTAAATTTTATTAGTTTTTTAATTTTGTATTTAAATTAATTTTAAATTATAAAAGCAGATTTTCTGGATTTATGTTGTCGAATATGATATATCTACTCAAAATATACTGTAGGTTCCGGTGTGTTTAACCCTCGTGTGCACAAGGTGACCAAACTCACGAGCGAGAAACCAAACCAAACTCAAAATATAAAAAATCACATTTTTTACCTTTATAAATTTATTTTTAAAAGAAATATTCATTCAATAATAATAAACATAATTCATTGATATATGTCCCGAAAATTTTACACGCTTGTAAGTATTTTACCTTTTTATAATGAACAACATGACTTCATTTAAAAACAAGTAATATATAAAAAAAAAAAAATTTAAGTCAATTCCTACTTTTTTTCACTATATTGCCGAAAGTTCTTTATAAATCATTTTCATTCATTTTTTAGGTTTATCTTGCGCCATTTATTGGTAGATACATGCAACTTAAATCTAAAAAAATTAAAATAATTAATTAAATTTAATTACCGAATTAATCTTTGAAAAAATTGTATTAACATCAAGTGTGTCATCCACTATAAGCTCAAAACAAATGTATATGAACTTGAGTGGATGAACAAAAAGAGTATTTTGTTAATGATTGAAAATTTGAACAAGATATATAGGGGAGAGTGTGAGCTAATAGAAGGAATTGAATGAAATAAATCGCTGTTGGACAAATTTCAAATATCTAAATCTAAATCTTGAATTTTAAAACAATATATGTTTCGTCTTAAAACAATTTGTTGAAAATACTTTTTCGAAATTCTCATACATTATGCAATATATTTTGGCAACAAATATTTGGCGATAATGGACGCTTTAATAGCCATCATAACTAGGACCTTTGCTTGAGAATAAAAAAGAAAGTAAATTGATTCAAGCTAACGCATTAGAAAGAAAGTATCTTCAGATTGGAATTTTTTTTTTTTTCATTATTTGATTACTAATTTTAATTAAATTAGATCTGGATTAAATGCTATGTTCTGATATCGTTTATCGAAGTCTCATTTTTTCTTTACAAAAAAGTTATTTATTGTAATTTTTTAAAATAAAATATGACATAGGATGTGATGGGGTCTAAGGGCAATTTATTATCGACACATCTTTTCTATATTGGTATTTATTTTTCTTTGCTTGGACAACATTGTGATCTTTTTAGTAATAAACCACATACGTCAAAAATACCATTATTTATTTCCCCCTTTTAGTATGATTCCTTTTCCATCCCTCTAAAAAAAAAAAAATTTAAATAATCTTTTGAAGTCCCAGTTATAAAAATACATAATGCCAATAGGGCTCAGAATGAAGTTGGGAGATTAAAAATACAACTAATGACAATCGTGGAAAAACGGAAACCAACAACACTAGCTGTCAAACAACCCAGTACATATTGAATAAATCAACACTCCAGTCAGTCCTAATGATCATGACCGCTTAGAATTTCGTCATTTGTAACTCAATCCTTTGCACGAACAAACTGAGCTTCCATGAAAACAAGAATTCTTACATATGTAAAAGTTTTTATTAGTGAAAACTGCAAAATTCTCGGAATCACTACTATTTTCATAGAAGTTTTATCGGCCGTTAGAATCCAGCACAATTTTCTACGCGATCCTTTAACATCCATATGCTAAACTGTGCCGTTATAATAATACTTTTTTTATACTAAAATTAATTGCTATAATTATTTACAGGAATTTACCATGATTTTAAAAGATCATACAAACTGTTTATGTAAGATAAAATTTTGTAAAAATATTAATGTCATTATAAAAAAGCTTTTATAGGTGAGGAATAGATCTAATTTTCATTTCATGAAATTTTTGAATGACCAATTTTTAATTAAATTTAAAAGGATAGTTTTTAAAAAAAAAAAAACCTCTTTAAAATAATAAGCACTGTAAATAATTTTAGGGGATAATTTATCTAAACAAAATACTTGGTTCTTCAATCAGTTGTTGTAAATGGCAAATGAAAATTAAATATTCTGATGGTCTGAAAAAAAAGTATTAATTTATGGAGGTGATTCCGTTAAAGAGAAATGTCTGTTTTCCGCTTATAAATCATATTTACGTTTAAATTATTACAGAAAAAAATAATAATTCAGTAATAATGATAGCAATTAATCACTTACATTTCTCATAACATAATTCTTACATGTTTAAAACTTATTTAGTGGCCACTACAAAATTCTCCGAATCACTACTATATTTATCGGTTGTTAGAATCTAGTCCAATTTTCTAAGCGATCCTTTAACTTTATATGGCAAGCTATGCCGTTATAATAATACTTTTCTTGTACTAAAATTAATTGTTATTTATCGCAATGTAAAATTATATTAAGAAAATCATAAAAACTGTTTATGTAAGGTAAAATTTGTCATAATAAAAGCTTTTATAGGCGAAGAATTAATCTAATTTCCATTTTATGAAATTTTTGAATTGCCATTTTTAATTAAATTCAAAATGATAATTAAAAAAAAACACTTTAAAATAATAAGCGCTGTAAATAATTTTTAGGGCATAATTTATCTAAAAATACACGTTCTTCAATTAGTCATTGTAAAATGTCAAATGAAAATTAAATATTCTAATGGTTTGAAGAAATTATCAAAATGCGGGGGATGATTCCATGAAAGATAAATATCTGCTAATAAAATCATATTTACATTTCAATTATTACAGAAAAAAGAATAATTCTGCAATAATAATAGCGAATAATCACTTACATTTCTAATAACATAAATCGAGTAGTATATAAAATTTGCCATACATATTTTTATCTATTTCTACTTTTCTATTTCATTATATTTTCTCATTTCCACAAAAATATTGAAAACCGAGCAATATTTACCTGGTTTAGTGTTACTCCTTCTATATTTAGTTTAATACAGAACACCTTTTTAATAACAGAACACCTTTTATTTGTATTCCAGTTATTTCAAAATGCCTTGTGATACCCTAATTTAAAAACTTATGTTGCAATTCTATATTTCGAATGAAATTCATCATCATTGTTGAAAATTTATAAGGTGAGCAACATTATTTATTCTGATAAGTAATGTAGTAAGTTCTTTGCTTACTACATTACTCATCAGAATAACAGGACAGTAGGATGGGCTTAATTTTAAGCTACAGTTAACCATCCTGATTCCAATTGCTGTTATTTTTAAAAACCGTATTATCAAAATGGGAAACTGAATCTTGGGCCTAAAACAATTTATTTTATCACTAATTTTTCATAATAAAAGGATATTGTCATAAGAAATAGTGAATTAAAGGGATATTCCTTTAAAAATGAATGTTTTTAAGGTTATATTTATATTGGAAGAGGAATGACTCGATTTCGGTATGTACCCTTCTGCTTTGTAAGTATACTTCTGCATGTACCTTCTGTAAGTAGTTCTGTATGTTGCTTTCAAATCTAAATCATAAATCATCTAGAAGTTAATACAATATTAAGTAATAACTTTATCAGAAAAAAACTAATACTAATCTATCAAATTAACTTTATCAAATACAATCTAATCTCACTTATAACTACACACATGACATATGTGTGAAAATCCCGATTCGTCGTCATTTATAATGTTGGTTAATTTGTAGTAGATAAGTTTACAAATTATTTCAGGCCTAAAAAGAAAATGTTAAATTAAATTAATCGACTTCGTTTCATGGTTACTTTTTATTTTTTTTTTTACCCAACATACAATTATTATCGATTAAGTAATAAAATTTATCTAACATTTAATAATATGTTTGTTGTATTAATAAGGAAAATAAATATTAAGTATGTTAAAAGAACAGTAATTGATGCTGTTTGTTAAATACTGCATGAACAAAATGAAAAATTGAACGAACAATAAAATGTGGGCTGTTCATTGTAACTATAAGTCAATTTAGACATGGTCCGTCAGTTATCGAGATAAGTTCTACGAATCGGCTTTACCTTTGAGTTACAATCCATAAATCACATTACTTGAGGTCGTAAACAACTTCTTCCTGTCGACTGGTGGTCATTAGTGACCCTTCTATTCACAACCTCCCTGTTAGCAGGGGTTAATTGCAAAAAGAAGATGATAAAAAGCCTCCAGACGGAAAATTCGCAGGTTTTCCAGTCCAACAAAAATCGTTATTTGACATTTGTAATTCGACGCGTAGCATCGGCTTTTCATTTTCTTTTGAAATACATCTCCGGTTGATGTGAAAGACAACACTAATGACCCATCGTCCTTATGGGATGTGTTATTTCTCTTGCAGGATGTGTTTTTGACATATTATAATCAGTGTGAAAGCATCGTAAATGCATCATTTATGCAAAACCAGTTAGTAAACAGTAATAATCACGAATAGTCACTGGATCGCACTGGTTCAGCGATGTACTGCAGTACAAGCCATAAATCACATTACTTGAGGTCGTAAACAATTTCTTCCCTGTCGACTGGTGGTCATTAGTGACCCTTCTATTCATAACCTCACTGTTAATAAGGGTTAATAACAAAAAGAAGATGATTTTATCTTCTTTTTATCAGCCTTCAGATGGAACATTCACAGGTTTTCCAAAATCAATAAAATCTTTATCTGACATTTGTAATTCGACACGTAACATCAGAATTTAATTTTCTTTTGAAATTCGTCGATGTGAAAGACAACACTAATGACCATTCGTCTGTACGGGATGTGTTATTTCTCTCATTTGAAAGATGTGCTTTCTGACATGTTATTATCAGTATGAAAGCATGGATATATATTGTTAGATATATATCATTTATGCAAACCAGTGTAAAACACTAATTCACTTATACGAATAGTCTCTGATTCGAAATGGTTGAGCAATAGACGTACCAATTACAGAGTTCCTATGTAGAGAAATAAATTACAAAATACTTAAATACTTCTACACCATAAAAGTTAATAATAAGGGCTTAAAATGTTTGATTCTTACAAGTGAAAAATTTAAATGTATAGCAAGGAATGATAAAAAAAAAAAAAATAATAATAAATGTTAAAAGTTATGATAAAAGAAATTAAATGCAGAGGAAGGAATAAAACATAAGTAAGAAAAAAATTAAGGAAAACAATTGATTTAAATTATAACTACTGGGCTATTCATGCATTTAGGCGTCGGTTAAACGATGCTCAAAATTAAGTAAAATGATTTTATTTAATATTTGAAGTTAAATAAAAATTTAGGTATTCATAAAAAAAATTATCTCAAATGGAAAAAAATATTAAACTAAATTAAATTTTAAACATTAAAAAAAAATTACTGGAAAATTAAGACCCATTCGGGAATTTGAGTTTAACCATCATTTAGAATGTTTTTGATCAAGTTCATAGATGGATGGATTTTCATTGCTACATGTACATTGATTATCAGAATTTAATGTTAGTAGTTACAGATCGTAACATGAATTAGAAACTTTAAATTTAACTATCGTATCTCAGAATTGTAGCCAACAACTATAGCTGAGATTCGCAGTGGAGGTTATGATCGTTTTCAGAGTTTATCATTAGACTAATATTTTTGAGATACGAGAAATATTCGATAGAGGTTGCAATTAACTGGGAATTTTACATAATGGAGGCCATTTCGATTTTTGAGATTGTTTTGTTCTTGCCAAAGGTGGTAAATAATTCAATTTTATAATGTACTGTTAGGGATCTCAAGAACTGAAGTAAAACAATATGTTTAAAAAAAAAAAAAAAAGAACCCGGGAAAAAAAAAAAGAAGAAAATATTACTAAGCGCACAAATTTGAGAACGCTTATTTTCCCTTTTTACGTTAAATACAAGAAGGATTATACTTACGAAAATATTGCAATAAGAGTAATTGACCATAATTGTTTTTTATACTTGGATGTAAATTTACAGAACATTTTGGAGGATCGTTAGTGAGACCCTCTCATCTATTTTTAATTTAATTTACTGCATTCTCTTCTAATTTGTTTGATGATAAAAAATAGTAATTTACAAATAAATAAATTAGCATTTCGTTGTTTCTTTAGCAGTTCGTTTCGTTCAAATAAGAAAACCCTCCTTCCTGAAAAATAATTAATTTTAACAAAGAAAATAGGAAATCCAACTCTTCAAAAGCTACATAACAGATATATTTTTTTTTTCTTTGTTGTCCCTGGGCGACATAAAAAAAACACTATAATTTTTTAATTAATTAAAAATTTAAAATTAATAAGAAGAAAGATTAATTTTTGCTTATTGAAATCCTAAAACGAAGACGCTGCAGAGAATTTTGTTCTTTTCGTACAAATTCAGTCAACGAGGAAAGTTCTGAGAGTGACCTTGAATGATATTTAAAATGGCCACAAGGAACTGAAATTAGTCTTTTTGCTAATATTTTCAAAAACTACTTCATTTGACTAATCTTAATGCAACAGTATGCAGAGCGATTTCTTAAATTTACGCTGAAATCCTTCCTGGTAAAGAAATGGAAGTCTAAAAGTTCTAAAAGATGTTTACCTCAAGGCGACCGTCTTCTACAAAAGAATCGGAAAACTTAATACCAATCATTTAAAAATAATATTATGTAAAAAGATAATTTGCTTTAGTTGAGATTAAATTTACGACTTATAAATGCCCTTTTGGTTTACAAAGAATTCAAAAGATTTTTGAATAAAGGTTATATTTGAAATAAATAAATAATAATTGCTTCCCTTTCATACGCAAGTGTAAATGAACCATTTATTGCATTAATTAATTCTCATAACTCAGCTGACTTTATATTAATGACCTCTAAAAATTTCCTTTAAATATGTCGCCCGTGGCCCGGAGCTGTTATCTGAGATAAAGAAGCATTCGAAAACATCAATTTTGCAAAAAAAAGAAGACGTCCGTCCTTGTTTATGTATCAGCTACAGTATTCATCCCTTGCAGACGTTTCCTTTTTTTTTTTTTTTTTTCTTCAAAGTGCTTGAGTTTCCGCGTCTTTTATAATGTATCAATAGATGTATAAAATCCTAGATACGCTTTAATGGACAGTGTATTGGACTCTTTTAATAGCGTTATACCTCCACCTTTTCAGTGAGTAAAAATCAAGGTCATCTAATTGTATGGAGTTGGCCATACGCGGAAAATGCTAGGAATATCGGAGACGAAGCGACGTATGTGTTATTAGTCGCTTTAAAAAAAATTAAAAAAAAAAAGACTGACATTTTCTTTCTTTAAAAGCCTGGATTGATAGTTTGTTTTCTCAGTTGAAATTTAAGGTGCCTCAAGAGATATTCATTTTTAGAGTGGTAAGCAAAAACACACTGATCACACATTTCGAGAAAAATAACAATAATCAGATTTTATTTATTAAAAGAAAACCTGCTCTTAATTCATTTATAGAGTGGTAAGCAAAATAAAATTCATCAAGCCATGCTTTTCAGATTCTGTGAAATTGTTCTAGATTTTTATCGGACATTAAATATGTTCTGTTAGATAACTTTCATCCAAAATTTGTACAAAAATTAATTACTCATTTAGTATTGTTTGTTATACAACTGACACGTTTACTTAATTTGGACAAAAATAGCAATAATTCGATTTTATTTATTAAAAGAAAACCTGCTCTTAATTCATTTATAGAGTGGTAAGCAAAAATAAAATTCATCAAGCCATGCTTTTCAGATTCTGTGAAATTGTTCTAGATTTTATCGGATTGAAATTGACATTAAATATGTTCTGTTAGAAAACTTTCATCCAAAATTTGTACAAAAAATTAATTACTCATTTAGTATTGTTTGTTATACAACTGACACGTTTACTTAATTTGGACAAAAATAAAAATTCGATTTTATTTACTTGCTAGAAAACCTGCTCTTAATTCATTTATAGAGTGGTAAGCAAAAATAAAATTCATCAAGCCATGCTTTTCAGATTCTGTGAAATTGTTCTAGATTTTATCGGAGAAATTGACATTAAATATGTTCTGTTAGAAAACTTTCATCAAAATTTGTACAAAAATTAATTACTCATTTATATTGTTTGTTATACAACTGATTTTTTACTTAATTTGGACAAAAAAATAAATAATCCGATTTTATTTATTAAAAAAAGAAAACTGTTCTTAATTCATTTACAGATTGGTAAAAAAAATAAAATTCATCAAGCCATGCTTTTCAGATTCTGTGAAATTGTTCTAGATTTTATCGGATTGAAATTGACATTAAATATGTTCTGTTAGAAAACTTTCATCAAAATTTGTACAAAAAATTAATTACTCATTTAGGTTTGTTATACAACTGAAACTTAATTTGGACATAGCAATAATATCGATTTTATTTATTAAAAGAAAACCTGCTCTTAATTCATTTATAGAGTGGTAAGCAAAAATAAAATTCATCAAGCCATGCTTTTCAGATTCTGTGAAATTGTTCAAATCGGATTGAAATTGACATTAAATATGTTCTGTTAGAAAACTTTCATCCAAAATTTGTACAAAAAATTAATTACTCATTTAGTATTGTTTGTTATACAACTGACACGTTTACTTAATTTGGACAAAAATAGCAATAATCCGATTTTATTTATTAAAAGAAAACTGTTCTTAATTTATTTACAGATTGGTAAGCAACAACAAAATTTCTGAAGCCGTGTTTTTCAGATTCTGAGAAATTGTTCTAGATTTTATCGGATTGTGAATTTCTGACATTAAATATTTTATGTTGGATAATTTTCACGGCAGTTTATGTTGAACAACCTTCACCCAAAATCTGTACAAAAAAATTATTATTCATATTAGTATTGTTTGTTATATAACTGATCACAGTTACTTAATCTGTACAAAAATACCAATAATCAGTTTTTATTTATTAAGAAAACTACTCTAATTTCTTAAAAATAATTTATAATCTTGCACCCATTCTGTAAACATTTTTATATAGTGTCAAAAATATGATTTTAGTTACACATTTTGATGAAAAAAAACAATGAAAAAGCTGATAAACATTTTTCAGTCAGTGTTTTAAGTATATTGCGCAAAAAATTTAGGGAACAACATGTTTTTCGAAGCTCACCATAAAAAAAATGACAGTAACAATAAAATTTATAATTTATATAAATGATAAAACGAACTTTATGCAAAATTATGCAAAAAAATCGATAGGTACCAATTTTTTATAGAAAAAAATGGGTATATATGAGTGAGAGAAAAAATTTGCAAATATCAGGCTTTCGTAATTACGCGTGTAAATTTTGTTGGTTTAATTTTTGTTAGCAGATTCGTTGACAATAGGCAGTGGGGTCCCGCAATGTCTGAGAGAAGCCATTTGCCCGATTCGTTAAGGTAGCGGTCGTTCGGATGGGTGGAAACGGAGTTGTCCCAGGCTGATGCTGCTAGGCGTCTTAATGTGCCTCACAGCGTGGTCCATCGTATCTGAAATCAATATCAAACCGAAGCTTCTGTGTCCAGAAGACATGTTCCAGATCGACCACGAACTACAACACCTGCAGAAGACCGTTTTATAGCTCTTTCGGCTATAAGAAAGGAAGGCTAGGAGAAGAAGAATTTCTGTGCAGCTACTTGTTGCAGACCACTCTGTAGCATCAGGGAGAAGAATATCCGCTAGTACGGTGCGAAGGAGTCTTCACAATTCAGGTCTCTATGCAAGGCAACCAGTTTGCGTGTCCCCCCTCAACGGACGACAGAGAAGGGCCCATTTATCTTGGACAAGAGAACACGTTTCCTGTACCTGACAACGATGGGCTCCTGTACCTTTTACAGACGATTCCAGATTCACACTGGGGAACGATTCAGGACGTCTGCTGATCTGGAGGGAACAAAGCACCAGATACCACTGTACCAACACTGTTGAAAGACACAGTTACCAACATGGTGGAATAATGGTTTGGGCAGGAATTTCACTCGATGGTTTCACTGACCTGCATGAGTTCCACGATGGAACTGGGACTAGTTTGAGATATCGGGATAAGATCCTTGATTCATATGTCCGCCCATATGCCGGTGCAATTTTAAATTTTTTCATTCAGATAGATGATAATGCACGATCTCACCAAGCTGTATTTGTTGAGGAAGATCTTGAGGGTCTTGGTCTGGAGTGAAGGGAATGGTCAGCTCAATCTCCAGACCTGAATCCGATGGAGCATCTGTGGGACTATCTTGGTAGACAAGTTGCTGCTTTAAGTTCTTCTCCAAGGTCTTTAGGAGACCTGGGACAAAGCTTACTCCGTGTCTGGTCTTCGCTTTTCTATTTCGGTAACCGACAACTTAATTGACAGCATGGAAAGTCGATGCCGCCAATTCATTCAAGCTAGGGGTGGGCATATTCCTTATTAAAACTCATTTTTGTTTTGTTTCTATGACATTTTACCACATAAAACTGTGATTACTATTTTGGCAGAAATGGACTTTCCAACGAGATTGCTTTTTTTTGCTGTAAATTATTTTTGCGTTTTTCTTATGTAAGCTTCTATGCTGCAGTCAATACATAACTGTTTTGTGCACATGCCATCTAAATTTGGTGTTTCTACATTCATTCATTTGCAAATTAGGTGCAAAACCAGTTGTTCCTTAACTTTTGGAGGGCGTTATATTAAGCATTAAATGAAATTTGTTTAGCATTTACATCAATTGAAACTAATGGAATGTTATTTTACCGTTTATTAATAATGCCTGTTTTACTAGAATGAAGTCCCTTTTCAGAAGGGATTGATGTGTTATATGTGTAGACCGTATTGTATTTACTCTCTTTTGGGTTCTAGGGAAAGAAGATAAAAATTAAAAATTATTGGACAAATTAAGAATAACATATAGATATGTATATACATTTATATTTTGAAAATTATTGGACTCATTACAAATGGTGAAAAACTAAAAAGAAAAAAAAATCTAGGAAAACTAAGGACAAAATGTCTTTATTAACCTGTAATATAGTCACAAAAGTTAATATAAAACTATAATAAAGTAAATTTCGATGTTAAATCCCTCAATTGTTATTAAGAACTAAAGGATTTTCGAATGCTTGAATTTTTGTGAATATTCGATTTAACATCTATAGAACTAAATTTTAAGTGGATACTCTCATATATTCATTTTCATTGGATTCTTTTCATATTGGCTATTGTACTAATGTGGAAGAACTGAATATGTCTAGCACTAGCTTGCAAAAACTGAATATTTTCAGCAATAATTTGCAAAAACTGAATACGTCTAGCACTAATTTACAAAAATTGAATATGTCTAGCTATAAATTGCAAAAACTGAATATGTCTAGCGCTCATTTGTAAAAACTGAATATGTCTAGAACTAATTTGCAGAAACTTAATCAGCGTATCCTAGTTGCTATTAATTCATAGCTTTCTAGATGCTTCCCAATAGATGGTATTAAATCGATTGTGCTTTGACATACCAAGAGCAACCAAAGGATGGAAATTTGTTAACTTTTGAAGTTACATTTCGAGCTTGTTAATACATTTAGTTGCTATATCTTTTATTTTTTGTGCATACTTTGTAATATAATTATATTAAATCCAGTGTATTAAATTATAGACTTATAAAGATTATTCTTTTTGGAATGGGGTCTCCAAAATTAAGGGCCTTCTTATTATGTCTCCAGTGACTGATAGTTCCGATAGATCAGCCAGTACTCAAAGCGATTATCCGTATTACTTATTTTTATCGGAAAATGTAACCATCAGTATAAGTTATATTTTGTTAATTGAAATAACGAAGGACAATTTATTGTGGTATCTTGTGTTTACAGCAATATTTAAAAAAGATAAAATGTTGTAAAAATTAAATCAAGCTATAAATTATTAGTCATCTGAGACACGTTCAGATAGTATCTGATGTATATAGTTAGCGGGAATGATTTGCCTTTTGTTAATTGTAGTTTTGTAAACTTCTAATTGACAAAGGGCCTGATGGTCGAGTGACTAGAGCTCGGTGCCACAAGGTTTCTGGCTCTATCCTGACAGTGCCATGGATGCTTGTAGTGGTTCGAAACCCACATTAAACCACAAATCCAGTCTAATATGACTGTTGGAATCTATAGGGCTGACAACCCTCCCTGTAAAAAAACCATCTCCTGTTTCGAAATCAACTCTTGCCAGTTTGTTGTTTGAGTACTTTGTTATAGAACTATTAATTAATAAGTGGAAAAGGTTATCGTTTTAATATTTGATTGCATATTTTGATATTCTTTAAATATAATTATTAAGTACATTCAGGCATGTTTAGTTAAAACTAGAAAATAGGATCTAATTCATTAAGTAAATGAGCTTAATATAGCTATCGAAGATAATTTTAGAATAATTGAGATTATAATAATGCCATATATATGACGGAGAATCTATGAAAGAGTTATTTATTAATACAACCAATGAGACAAGAAGAAAGATTATTTGAATTTAATAAAATTAATAATAAATTGGAAAAATTATGAAAAAGAAAAATCATGGGCTGTAGTGCCAAGGTGTGGTTTGGTTTGTCGCTCTACTGTCATTTTTTTGCAAACTTTGGGCTAATTAGACCCTGACCTACAATTTAACGTTGTTTCTGAACCACATACAAATATCCATGCCACCACCAAGATTTGATCCTGTAGCCCCAAAGGTCAGAGCGCTAACTAATTCGCTATCAGGCCACTGTAGTACCATGGAGTTCATTAGTTAGTTCTAATTGAAAACTTTTAAAAATATATGAAGCATAATGAATCAAAATGCAGCGAAATATATTTTTAAAATTAAATTTTGGTATTTTATTTATTTATTTATTTTTATTTTGATAGTACAAATTTTTTTTTTTGCCAGTAATTTATACTGGTTTTTCAAGTTATTTTATTTCATTGAAAATGTATCATCATCAATAAAAACTAAAAACAAACAAAAAAAAAAAATACTTTCAACAGTTTTTTTATACATATAACGTTATCTATTGTAAGCATACAAAAGCGTTCCGGCAATTATTTTTTTTTTACACAAAAAAATCCCAAATTTGCATGAAAATCTCATTTTCTTAAAATTCTGATCTTGAATTTATCTTTTTATAACTCGGGAAATCTCTTTTCTGCGATCCTGAAAGAAGACGAGGAAAACCTTGAAAGTTCAAGCGAAAAGAAATCGCTCATCTTTTTCGGAAACTGAGTGAAGAAATTTTTTTTTTGTTTATTAAAAACTGGTTTCTGTCCTTCTTCCTGAAAGAATAATAAAAGACGTGAACACGAAAAAATTATCTGTGAATTTATACGTACACAAACGTACTACGCATGGGCATTAATAATAATAAAAAAGAAATATTGCAACTAACTTTGATAGGAGCCGCTTCAGGTCAGTGATCTGCGATGTTCTCAAATTTTTGTTTCGAATATTTCATTGTTTTCCAGCTTCCTGTAGTTAACAAAAGAGAGAAAAGAGTCATATAAACATAACATATGCATAGATTAATTTCCATGTTGTGCAAAGATGGATTACATTCGTTCTGTGGGGCGTTTTATGGAGTATTTTGAAATACATGTTTTCATTTTGAAGGAAATGCGGATATTTTGTTTCAATTTTCCGATATTTTTCTAAAGGTTTGAGCAATTTTAATAAACATGTGTTTGATATTTGTTTAAGTATCAAGTGTGTTCTGCATACATTACAAAAAGTGTTGAAACGATTTTACAGGTTAAATTTTGGTACATATTTATACATTTTGCTTTTAAAAATGTAGATAAAACTTGCATAAAATTGCCGTAAATATCAACAAAACGTTTCAGCACTGCAATCGAATATTACACATGCAGCTATCTATATGGCCCGAATTCAACGATTAGTTGAAGATCTAGTCGAGCAAGATTAGACATAACTTATTTTTAGTCAAATCCTTAATGTCTGAATATTGTTCTTTTTGCATATTATAAAGAACAATATTTTGATTGTTACAATTTATTTGATTTTAATTTATGAATAATTGCAAGTTTATAATTTGTTTATTCATTTGAGTACTTTTGTTATAGAACCATTAATTAATAAGTGGAAAAGGTTATCGTTTTAATATTTGATTGCATATTTTGATATTCTTTAAATATAATTATTAAGTACATTCAGGCATGTTTTTGTTAAAACCAGAAAATAGGATCTAACTCATTAAGTAAATGAGCTTAATAGAGCTATCGAAGATAATTTTTTAGAATAATTGAGATTATAATAATGCCATATATATGACGGAGAATCTATGAAAGAGTTATTTATTTATACAACCAATGAAAGAAAAAAGAAAGATCATTTGAGTTTAATAAAATTAATAATAAATTGGAAACTTATGAAAAAGAAAAATAGAGATGCTATGAATTAGAAAAGTTCAAATTACAGACAAGTACAAAAAAAAAACACATACTGATTTAGTATCTGATTTGTTTACTGTTGACATAAATTTAACAAAATTAGAATTAAAAAAAATAGTGTCTAGCTTTAACCAGAAAAAATGCCAATATGAGTTTGCTTTTAAATGTATTTGAAAAGTAGTTAAATTACTTATCTCATTTTCAAAAAAGTTATCTCACTGGCTTTCTTTGAAGCAATAATGTCATTGCTAAGTTAATAATTCCAGAATCAAAATTATTATCGCATTAAACATAATCTACTCAAACATTTGAAAATGGGTGTAGGAAGTTCTGCCAACTTTTTGCACAACATTACAGAAATCCCGACAATACCTGGCGAGACTTTTATTGTGATCTACGGAATTTCTTTGAATTTTGACTTAAAGAGCTAAATAATATACCGTTTAATTATTTGAAGGTCTTGATCATTGATGATCAGATAAAAAATTTCCCTTGATTATAAAAAGAACATTTCTTTTGTTACTGGTTTGAATGGATTAATCCCAATCTATTAGTTGATAATTGGATGCCAATGAAGAATTAAGAAGTATGAAATCAAAGCCTAAAAGCATAGAAGTTCCAAAACGTAGACAGCGTAAAGAACTTAGAAAGACTAATTTCTTTCAATGAAAAATAAAACGTTTCACCAAAAAAAAAAAAAAAAAAAAAAAAATCATCGCCCCGAGGATCAACCCAGTAAATCGATGTTATATTCGCTAATTTCGAACACCTCTTTTAAGAATACGAATTAATAGAATGAATTGTACAACATGTGCTCATACTGGAGCCTGTCACGCCGTTGCCAGTAAGACACTATACTTTTGTCTAAAAGAAAAGATAGTAAAATTTTTAAAATATGGTTCTTAATATTACACTGGCTGAGGGCACATAAAAAGAAATCAAAGTCGAAACAACTCAAGTAAATATAAAAAATTGAAGGACGTTTAATTCAAACTGGATTGTTTTCTTTTCCAACAGAGAAAAATAGTCACTTTTATGAACTGACTTTTTGTGTAAATCTTGAATTACCTTAGATATCTCAAAACAAATTATTGCATCAATAATTTTAGGAAAAGGTTTGCATCACTGAAGATATATATCCGAAATTTTAAAGATTCTAATAGCTGGTGTTGATGTAAATTCAATATATTTACGAAACAATGAGTATGAACATCTTTCTACGGAACAGGTTTCTCAATTTAATACGTTACTAGAAAGTTTTTCAAAGATATTTCGATCGGAGCACGAAGCAACTCCCAAGATTCAACACTACGTTAATAAAGAAAACAATCCTCCTGTTTCATTGTCACCATATCGTATGTCACCTGCTAAGAAAACAGTTAAAAAAGAAAAATGCGAATCACAATATACTTCACCTGTAGTTTAAGTTCCGAAATTAATGGAATTATACTTTAGTACGTCGATTATTATTGTAAATTAAATGCGATTACAGTTATTGGTAACTGCCCTCTCCCAAGATGGACGATTTCTTGCATGAAGTAAAAATTTATTTCTTATGTTATGTTTACACTTCACTTAAAACCAGGCTGCCATCAAATTAATATACCAAAAATCAAATCAATTCAGGTGATTATGATAAGATATCCTTCATTTGCTCTTTTGGGACTTGCAGGTATCCTCAAAGGCCACTTGGATTAAAAAATGCTTCAGCAACTTGTCAGTGGTTAATAAACAATGTTCAAAAGTTATTGAAAAGTATGGTAAATATTTCTTATTTGGATGACATTGTCATATAGTATAAGACTTATAAAAATACCTTTCCAACTTAAAGCTGTTTTCAAGAAGTTGCAAAAGTTTAAACTGCTCACTTATTGACAAAAGTGTTATTTTGCAGGTAATTGTGTCAACTATCTAGGAAGTTATACGTATAACAGAATCTAGACTGGAAGTATATCCAGAGAAAACAGATTCCATACAGAAAATACCTTCTTCAAAGACTTTTAAGCAATTTCAGCCCTTTTTACAAACCAGTTCTTGGTATAGAAGTTTCATATCAAAAATCTTTCTAAAATAGCTAGATCACCAAGAAACCCCATAAAAAAAAAAAAGGCATATTGAAAATGGATCCCAAAAAAAGGAGAAATCATTCCAAGTACTGAAACAACTTTTAATTAGTCTACCTATCTTTAAACAGAAAGATCCAATGAAACTTTATATTAATCAAACTGATGCCTGTAACTATGCAAGTGCTGTACTTTTATGTGGAACCATATCAGAAGAATGTTCTATCGAGTATGCTATTCGATTACTCATCAGTAATCGAATAGCAAGTAATCGTAATTGCTGAAAGAAATCATTCTACAATCGAAATCGAAAGAGAAGTACTTGCTACAGCATGGGCCTTAAATAAATTTCGTCAATACATCGTGCATCACTGCTGTATCTGATCATCAACCTCTAAAATTACTGATGAGTATAAAGTTTTCGACTGAACGAATAGCAAAATCTTCATTAGTGGTTCAATCAGTCAATCTTAAAATAGATTACCTTCCAGGTAAAGTTAATGCTGTAGCCGAAATGTTGTCTCATATCTTTTGTAATCACTTAAAAGAAACTGATGAAGTTTGTGCTATATTCATAGATATGCTATCACATCCAAGAGACATTCGAAATGAGCAGCAGAAAATCTTAAATAGATCATAAATTATTTTGAAAGTATGCAGAATGACTAAATATCTGCTAATTATGCTGAAAAGAGTTACCTAATGAAAAAGGGGTTTTGCATAAGTATTCTCCGGATACTGAATCAGAAGAAATTGAAGCAGTACAAGAACAAGGAAGAATCTCAAAGAACATCTTGACGCTTCAACAGGACACTATGTAATTGTTGGAACATATAACTGAATAACAAAAATGTAATTTTGGATTGGTATGCGACTATTTATTACTGATTATAGTATGAATAGTATGAATTGTACAAAATGTTGCCACTACAAATCTAGAAATCAGAAACCATTTGGTCTCTTGCAAACATCAATAATCTCACAACGATTTGAAATTATTGCTATAGAGCTTTTCGGACTTTTATCTGAAACGAAAGATCATAGAAAACTACTCCATCAAGTAGGTAGAATTATTTGCTTTAGTCAACGCTAGTGTTAAAGAATGTACCATTACATTAATCGAAGAAGTCTTTATGAGGTACGGACTACCAAGAAAAGTCAATAGGGATAATGGATTTCAATTTGTAAGTGAGGTACTCCAACAAATTTTCTACTTTTTCAACATAAAAACAAACATGATTCCTACCTATCACCAACAGGAAATCTTGTTCAAAGAAAAAACAGAGACCTTAAATCTCATTTGGTAATTTTAGTGGGTGATAATGATACCATATAAAACGAAAAGTTGCCAACAGTTCAATTTGTTTTGAACACTTCTGAGTGTCATTCAACAGGATAAACAGCAGACTTTCTGCAGTTTGGCAGAGAGTTGCTCACTGTCAATAACAGTTCACACGATCTTCAAAATGGCAATTATTTTTAGAAAAGGTGTGATTTCTAGAACGAAATTGTTATTATCAATAACATTTTGTTGATAATAACAATTTCGTTCTAGAAATCACACCTTTTCTAAAATAATTGCCATTTTCACGAAACAAATAAAAAAAATCTTGTATAAAAAAAAGCAAGATAGGTAAATGCTAACTATATATAGATGTTTTATATGGATTGATCTATTATACTAACAAGATTCATAAAACATTTTAGTTTAAAATTGGTGATTCAGTTTTGATTATCTTATATTCAGTTTGGCAGACAAAACCTCAAAACTCATGCCCACGTATGACGAGTATTATTATGTAAAAAGGGTCTCCTACATAGTATACTATCTTATCTAAATATGTCCTCTCCCATAGGCATTTTCATGTGTCAGCCCTAGCGCATTACCATGGACCTGATGCCAGCAGTCCTGAACCAAGTTCTTTCCAATGAGTACCTCTCCCGTAAGAACCCCAAATCAAGCAACCTCCACATCGTGTAACCTACCTTCCGAGGACGATTTGATGCAGGCTAAGGGTAAGTTCTATAACAAACTTCTCTGTCTGTAATTCTTCTTCAAACAGGCAAAAGACGTCATGTCCTTCGTACCAAATGGATTGATTATATCTTTCTTGTTCCCTATACCCAATAGGGAGCTTCCATCTGTCCCTACAGCGAGAATTTTGGAGAAAAAGACGATCGGAGTTTATCCGAGGATATATCTTAGATAGAGTTCATGTGAGGAAGACCCAATATCTTCCGTTTAAAATTCTTTCGTTTAATAATGTAAATAAAATCTATTTGAAATTATCCTAATACCAACAACGTTTTCTCACTGCAATCGAATATTACACATTTATTTTTTGTTTGATTAAATTATATTTTCAGTCTGATAATTTTAACATTTTATTGTGCTCATATACCTCAATGAGCATTCAGATAAATAGTGATATATCAGTTATCACTACTATTGCTAATCATTATTTATTATACTAATATCTTTAATTTATTTGTTTGTTAACCATTACAAATCAACATTACCAATGCTGAAATACATAAAAGTTAAAAATTAACTTTTAAATTAATTAAATTAAATTAATTAAATATATAATAATAATTTTTTGTTGGTTAAAAACTCAATTTGTATTTTAATTTAAAAGTATATCGGTAGTCTTCATTAATTATAAGAGTATTTTCTTTACGTAATTACAAACCCTTTCGCAATTCCTTCTGCGTGTAATTTTCCTTGTCCATCATCTTTTCTTACGACATAAATTATGTGTGCATTTACAGTTGATTCAGAAGCTTTCAGTTGACTTCTAAAAATTATTTTCACAGTTTCTATGCAATATTGTAGACCTAATTTTCGAATGCCAATTTTACCAAACCTGAAATTCTGAAAACTACAAAGCTTTCTTTAAAATGTTACAAGTAATGAAACAGTGTATTAAATAAGTACTTAATAATCAATTAAAAGAATTTCAAAAAGCTAGACATTATGGGGGGAAAACTCTAATTTTTAAAAATAAAATTGAAAAAATATCTTTTAAACTTTCAAAATATAAAATTGTTTAACTCAAGTTGGCTGAAAATATCTAAACTCATGTTTGTGAAAATTGCAACACCATGAAAGACTTAGCGAGTGAGCTGAAATTTTCAGGAAATGCAAATTAGCGCATGATATGCTAATGATTAGAATTTCAAATCCGTAGCACATGCGTATGCTGAGCAGCGCCCTCTGAAAGGCGGATGGATCCGAATAAATAGACGGCTGTAGCGAGGCGTGTATGGTTATCGGTGGTTATCTGCTAGTGGTAAACGTTAGCTCAATCGTTGCTTATGCCTCTTCGACGAAAGAGAGCGAGATTTGAACAACTTACAGAATTTGAACGGGGTAGAATCATCGGCCTTCTTGAAGCTGGATTGTCTTATCGTGCAGTAGCCGCTCGTGTGCAGCGTAACAGCAGCACAGTGATACGTCTTTGGAGGCAGTGGACGGACGAGTGTCGGACAACTCGGAAATCCGTTAGTGGACCCCGAAATGTGACGTCAGCTCGCGATGATAGACACCTGATCCGCATGGCGCTGACGGACCGTACAGCTTCCTCTAGACAATTGGCAGCACAGTGGTCAATAGCTACAGGTGTTTCATTGTGTACTTCATCAATTCGTAGACGTCTGCTGCAGCGTGGACTGCGCGCAAGGACTCCTTTATACTCCTTTATCACTCCTCTCACGCTAAACCATCTCCGCCTGCGGCTACAATGGGCCGCTCAGCATAGAGACTGGCTTGCTGATTGGCAGCATGTCGTGTTTTCTGACGAATCCCGCTTTAATTTGTGGTACCATGATGGCCGCATTCGTGTCAGACGCTTTGCCGCTGAACGCCACCTTCCGGAGTGCATTATCGAACGCCACAGTGGACGAACACCCGGAGTTATGGTCTGGGGGCACATGCACATGCACAGCATATCATGGACGATCTCAATTGCTAAGAATTGTGGGCAATCTGAACAGCAACCGGTACATCAGTGAAGTTCTACAGCCCCAAGCTGTTCCCTTCCTTCAAAGCTTGCCAGGCGCTGTATTTCAACAGGATAATGCCGCCCTCATATCGCTAGGACTGTTCAATCCTTCTTTGCAACGCGGCAGATACAGCTTCTTCCTTGGCTTGCGTATTCCCGGATATGTTGCCGATTGAACATGTGTGGGATTTCGTTGGTCGGCGTCTCGCTCGTGATCCTCATCCTGTTGCTTCTGCAGACGAACTTTGGGTGCGCATACAAACAATATGGAATGCTCTTCCTCAGGCAGACATTTAAAATTTGTTTGACTCCATGCCACGTCGTGTAGCAGCACTTATTGCGACGCGTGGTGGATACACAAAATACTGATTCCGATCTCTTGTTACTGTTTGTTTGCTTTGAACATTTAATTATTTATTTGTACCGTTACCACTGAACTGTGTATTAAATTTCATTCAATTATGACGATTCCTTCATGGCGTTGCAATTTTCACAAGCATGAGTTTATAAAGCAAAATAAATTCATTTATACATATTTTACTCATTTTTAGAAGAATGCATATCATACTTAAATGAGTAATGACGAATATGTGTGTCAGTATCAAAATTATAAAACTATAAAATTAATTTTACAATTCAATTAAAAAAATATTAATTAGTTGTACTTAACGTTATTAAAAATCAAATGTAACTAATTCTTCTGTTAATCTAGAAAATATTGTTTAAAAATAGGAATGCTGGCCATAATTATTAGCACAAATCTGTTATGAGAATTGTTTAATGTCATATTCAACAATAATAAAACTGTTTTTATTTAAAAGAATGTATTAAATTTAAAAATAAATAAACAAATGTGTCAAAAATATTTTGTTTTAATATTAGAATAAATTTTTTAACAAATAATACTGTTATTTTTTGTGCATTTTATGAACCTCATGTTTCATTTACGCATACCAAAAATCCAATGCCAATGCATGCCATTGTGAAGGATCAGTTTTTATACGACATTATTATTTGCTTCTTACCATGCGACGACATCTAAAATTTGTTCAATGATATAATTTTTACTTATAACACCTCCTGCAAGCCAATCCATTTAAATATGTTTAAAGGTCTTAAAGCTTTTTCGCTAATGAAACTTCATGGATCAAAATAATTATTTTATTTGATAGTATCAGACGTTTAAATGACTATATTGCTTGTGATAGATACATCACCACGAAACCTTTTTCCAAAAAGTATTTTAAGTTGTGGATATTATTTCAGTGGCAAACTCAACTTAAATGAAACAATCCAAAATTGAAAAACTCATTTTTAAAATTTCATTTTCTTTTAAATTTTATTCAAAAAAGAATTGGTAAATCGCCTTAATGTAATAAATGTTTTAAATTGCGACTAGGCCTTCTGAAGAATGTTTGTTGTAATGGATGAAAAAAGAAAAAAAATTTTTGGACCTCACAACTTCAAAATCGCATAGAAAAAGAGACCATACAGTACTGATCTACAAGAATAATTCATGCGAAATTAGAATTCTTAAAACAAAGCTCACAGATATCTTCTGCGAAAACCCGTGAGAGCCAATCTCTTCCTCGTTAACTACCTCAATCTCAACCCTCCTAAAGAAATAAAAGCACCCTAATTAAAACTAAGGCGTTTTACAAAACTCGATCTAATGCGCCTTAAAATTAAATATCCGGTGGCCCAGTTCTGCAGAGGCGATGAAGAATCCAGATAAGGCCATTGTTCCATTTTGCATATCCTTTTTCCTAATTAAAAGGCCTTTAATGGCTCTCTTAACTCACGCTGTCAGAGGCAGGACATTGTTGTCGGCGGTGGCAGGACTGCCATGTGACAAGACGCGTGGATGTTTACAGCACAGCCAGTCCGTGACAAGTCACGCCATTCGAAAGTATTTTGTTGACATTGATTGGGATTGGCGAAGAATGGTAGATGAATGTATACCTCTCGTTCAAGATTTAAATTTTGTGAATGAAGTTGAGTTTATTAGATTGCGTTTTTGTTGAGTTTGTTTTTAGCTTTCATCAATAAGTAATAAGACAATCCTGAGTTTTTTGGAAAAAAAAAAAAATTTGGAATAGAATTTATAATTGCTTAGAGGTTTGGAATATAGCTTATTGAGCCAACCGAAGTGAAACAAAGCCCTCTCTTTTAAGGGTAACTAGCAAATATGACCTGGCATTTCCCAGTTGCTGAAAATAAAACGCTTTTAATTTTTATAAATTATATTAAGAAAATTATCTGTGGAATTAAATCCTTGATACTTTTAATAACTCGCCTTAACTAGTATAAATTGGGGCCTGATGGCCAACTGGGGCTCGGTGCTACAGGTTTTGAAGTCGAGTCTCTGAGCTGCCATGGATGCTTGTAGTGGTTCGGAATCCACTTTAAACCGTAGATCGCGGTCTAATATGACTGTTAGGGTAGGGCTGACAACCCTACCCTACCCTAACCAAAAAGGAAACATCTCCTGTCTGTAAATCTGCTAGTAAGTAGACGGTCTTGACCCACCATGGGGCTGTTATACCAATGTAGAAGAAAAATAAATAATATAAATTGACTAGATATAACATTCTTATCCAAGAATCCCCAAGAATTTTTATTTTTATTTTTAAGAATATAAAACTGTTAGTCCGGAAAATAAATAAAAATTTTTAAAAATGTTGTTAATTTACTAATTGCCTTGATATTTTAGATAACTCGCCTTAAATAATATGAATTGTGACTTGATGGCCGAGTGTCTAACGCTAGGTGCCACAGGTTTCTGTCTCGAGGGGGAAATGAATGTTGAAGGTTGTTCGAATCTACTTTAAACCGTAGGATCCGGTCCAATATGACTATTAGGCGTAGGGCTGATAATCCTAACCCGTAAAAAAAGAAAACATCTCATGTCTCGAAATCTGCCAGTAGTCAGACAGCCTTGGCACAACATGGGGCTGTTGTGCCAATGAAGAATAAATAAATATAAATTGGCGATATAAACCAATTATTAATATTCAAGAATCCCCAGAAATTTTTTGTTCCTTTTTTTTTTTTATATTTTATAAGAATATAATACCGTTGGTCTGAAAAAATAAATTGAAAATTAAAAAAATGCTGTTAATTTATAACAACTTAATCAATAGCGACAATCAGTTTTAAGTGTGGTGACATCTGGCGGAAAAAAATCAAGGCAATAATAAAAATGTTTTTATTCAATTAAAAATTATTAAAAAGACTATTATTATAGAGCGTTGGGCATAGGACTGATAAGTCTATCCGTATAAAAAAACATCTCCTGTATCGAAATCTGCCAGTAGGCAGACGGCTTTAGCACACCATGAGGCTGTTTCTCCAATGAAGAAGAAAAAGCACATAGGTTGGTCTTGTGTTCCATTGTTGGTTGGGCCACTTGTTGGTTTCATGCCACAAACGGTTCAAAGTCTGGTGATGAGAGGAGGACTTTTACCTTCCGGATCGACTTTTAGGGGTAACTGCCCCGAATTTGCAAGACTATATGGGAGATAATCTGGAAAACTGCTCATGAGAAGCTTGACTACCAATATGAAACTCTTTACACACGTTGTCACAATCCCCATCGAATCTTCTTGTTTCTAAAAGCAGTGATTGCAATGGATATCCTGCATGCGTTGCTTTTCTGTTGTTTAGATTTTTTTAATAATTAATGCCATAATTTTACTTTTAAAAAAAAATTGGATTGAGGTTTTGTATGTAAAATGGCAATCCATTATGAGCTAGTTAACTAAAAACAATAAAATAAGATGAATAAAGGATTTTTTTGTTGTTGATTTTTGTTGCTGTTTTGAATGTTGGCTTTTGGTTTTGATTTCTTCTGCAAGTAGTGCAACATTTTTTTAAGTGTAGTTATGTATTTGTATTTCATATGTCATCGATTATTTGAGCTGCATAGTTCAAAATGGATCCAATCATAAGTAATAATTAGATAGATTTAAGTGTGTCAAAAGAAAAAAATAAACTGCGTTTTATCTCTATCTCTTTGCGCTATTTGTTATGAACGAATTTGGATAATGTTTTTTTAATTTTTTTAAAGTAAAAGAAAACATATTTTAGTCGTGTTTATGAGCACTATTAATTTACTCTATTTTTTTCCATAAGTTATAATTACAATAAAGAGGTGCAAAAAAATATCTAAATATCAAATAACGAAAACGTTTTGTTTCTATAACTTGCATAACAGAAAAAAATCTTTAAAATATCTAATCTTTATATTTGTGAATTTTTTTGATTATTTTGCTTTTTCCCAGGAAGTCAAATTTTTATGCGTGTTATAAATGAGTTTAAAGACTAGATAAAAATCAAATAAATACGAACATTTTGTATGGAAATATAAAGTGCTTTTAGCAGGAAGGTAAATAATAAATAAAAGGCTAATGTTAAAAACATTTAATATAATTAGGAAAACGCTTTGATTTAATCATGCATGTGGCTTTCAAACAGTTTAAATGTGTGTTGTTTTAGTAATAGTTTTTTTTTGTAGATTTAAATCTGATTAATATAATGGCAAAAATAATTTCTGTGTAGATTTTTATTTTCAATTGGGTTGATTTTAAATTGATTAAAATGAGGATTGAAAAAGATATGAGATTATGCGTGTATTTTAGCCACACCATTAAAGCCTTTTTTTAGTATTACTAAAATAAATACGGTTAATAAAATGAAAATGAAAAAAACATATAAAAAAACTGGATAATGATAAAAAAAAATCTACATGGTAGGCATTAATGCAGAAAAAAAATTGTACTAAACAACGAAAACAGAAAAGGAATGAAAATATATTTATGTTAAAAAATAATACGAATTATTTTTATCTATGAAAAAAAATACTTTCTGCAGTATAATTTAAAATTAATGCTAGCGTTATCATTTGTAGGTTAATTAAGCTCTTTTGACTGCAGCTAAACTCTTGTGTCTTGAATGGCGAATGAAGGGAGTTGCTTTTGGTCCAAGCCTACTGCCTCTGTAATGACATTTATTATTTATTTTTTTTAAATTAAAATTGATTAATTAATTAAAATAAAAGTAGAATAAATAAATCAAAAAGAAGAATAATTATGAAGATGAAAAGAAAAAAATAATTAAAAGTCAGAAAAAAATATTAGCAGTAGATCAGAAATGAGCAGGACCATCAAGTAGAATTTTACGACGGGTTATTAATAAAGGTCTGTAGTTTATCAAAGGGCTTTTTAGTATTTTTAAGCAAGAGAGATAATCCCAGTAGCAAGATTAGCAAAATACAAGAATTAGCAAAAAATGGAGACAAACTCCTTCATTATGAAAAGTATATCAGTAATAATTATACTGGATGATAGTTGAAACTCATTTCCGGTGCGCAGACATAACAGAGGGGGTAGATGAGGTCCCTTCAGGGCTACAGAAAAGCTGAAATTTGGGGTATCTTGCCTTGCATTTAGAATTGACATGAATACTTGAAAGTGTCAAGTTACTGAACATTTAACATTTCAGTCACGTGGCAGTATTTAATGATGTATAATAACAAAAAAAAAAAAAAACATAAATAAAATAAAACGAATGATAACATAAATAAAACATATATATAATGTCAAATAATTTTACATATCAACAAAATTAAAACAAATGATAACCTAATTAAAATACCTAGCAACTTAAAATACATGACAACATAATTAAAATACATGGCAACATAAAAATACTTGGCAACATAAAATACATGGCAACATAATTAAAATATGATATAATTAACATGATAGCATAATTAAAATGCATGGCAACATAATTAAAATATATGAAAACATAATTAACGTGATAACATAATTAAAATGCATGATAAAATAATTAAATGCAAAACAGTGTACATTATTTAAAACAAATGAGTAAATCATTCAATTTCATTTCAAAAATTTATTTGGAAAAACCGTATGTTAGTTATGATATGGAGGCCTGATGTACGAGTGACTAGCGCTCTGACACTCGGCCCCACAGGCCTCAGTTTCAGTACCGACGGTGCCATGGATGTTTTTAGTGGCTCGGAATTCACTTTAAACGTGAGTTCTGGTCTAATATAACTGTAGAACATACGACTTACAACCCTATCCTGTAAAAAGATACCTTCTCCTGTCTCGAAATCTGCTAGTAGGCAGAGGGTCTTGGTCCACAATGGGCTGTAGTGCCAGGGAGATAATTAGGATATTATATGATTTTCTTCTTAAATATATGTATTTTTATTTTACATAGTTCGCTGATAAATAAAATTAAATCAATCAATAAAAATTGCACATCTTTTATTGGTTTTGTCAAAAAATTTAAAGCGGAAGAATAAATAAGAATTTTTAGAAAATGTTTTATAGAGAATACATTGAGATTATATTTCTTTTTATGAATTCTAAATTTTTCTTTAATTTTAGGAAATAATTCGAATTAATTTGAAATCTTAGAAAAAGAATTTGTGTATTAGGTTTGCAGATTAATTTTTTAAAGCAATACTCAGGATCATATACTGCTCACTCACGCAAAATAAATGACATTTTTCATGATATTTAATGTCATTTTTTCATTTATTTAAATTCCTTCTTTGTAAGATTCATGGAATACTTTTCTGTGGAATTTTCCATGCAGTTTATTTGACTTAAATATAAAATTGCTCTAAATTCTTTAACAATTAAATTGTAAAATTAGGTAACATACTTTAATTATCATGATTCAATAATAAGTATAATTCTAGCTGGCAAATAATTTATTATTATTATTAATAAGAATAAATGTAACAATCTCATTTTCCGTAAAAAGTCACAGTTAAAATTAATGTCTCCTTTAAAAAGTCTTTTTTTTTTTTTATTTCATTACTTTTTATTAATAATAAACTAAAAATAAATTATGATGAAAGTAATTTTATTTAATAAGAAAACATTGTTTAGTTGTATGAAATTCAATTGAAAATTCTTTAATGGTTCAACTTCTTAGTAGTTACGGATTGCCTTTTCCATAGTACAAATGATGAAATAAATAGTCATTAAGACACAGCGTCGTCATTTGAGTTAATGAATATATTTTAAATATTTCAAAACTAAATGGAGTTTTTTTTCTCCTTAAAAAGAAATGCCTTTAAAAAATAGCTCAATTCAATGGCCTTTACACCAAAAAGTTATATTACGTTATCTGTGAAAGTATACCCAAAAGGTTGCTTACAATCAAATCAAACTTACAATTATTATTATTAAAATACAATTCATTGTAACTATTTTCAAAACTCTACTGTTTGTAACTTCAAGTGGTAAACAAAACAGTTATTTTTATTACAAAAGCACTTGATTTTACATCATTGGCTTCCCTGCATCACAGATACATGAGATTGGACATAAAAGATAGAATACAAAACAGTAACTCATAACAATATCAATAACTACATCTAAACTGTAACTACATAAAGATAAAAGAAAATTAGTCAATTCCCTAGCCCGTCAATATCTGCTGTATACGTTTTCTTCATTCAATGAAGATTTTTATTTAGTTTGTCGCTCTGCGGTCATTTTGTGCACACTTTGGGCTAATTTGACCCGGGACCTACAGTTAACATGGATTCTGAACCACTGACAAACATCCATGCTACCTCCAGGATTCTAATCTGAAGCCTGTAGTACCAAAAGCCAGAGGGCTAACCAATTGGCCATCAGGCAACTCAAGAAGTACAACATAATAAAGGAAGAACAACATAACAAATTATCTTTGTCCATCTCAGAGTTCTGGTTTGCACAAAGGACTGTTATATATACCAATGTTATGTAGATGTTTAGCAAAAACAATATGTGTCCAGGCGGAAGGCCGCTACTACGATGAATCTAGGGAAGTTTGGGATTTTACAAATCGGATCCATCCTCTTCTTTTTCTTAGTTTCTTTTATTTATATAAAAAAAACTTAAAAATATATATGTCTATTGTTATGAAATAAAAATTAAGTTATATCAGTTAAAATATAACGCACATTTTTGTGTAAATTTAAAATTAAAATTTGAAAACATTCAATGTTTATTCTTTGTGAAATGAAAATTCGCTTTTTTTTCAACATCCATTTTGCATGTAATTCCAAATGTTTTTAAATCTCGGTAATACGCGATGTCAGTTCTTAAAATTCTATGTCCTGAAATCGCAGTTTATTTTTAACGCTTTGTAAATTCTTTCAAAGCAATCAACTGATGCTTGAGAAATTTCTCATGAACATTTCTTTGTTTTGCATTCATCTGAATATATCGGTAGATAGTATTGCTCACCAGTAGTAATTGTCCATCGTTAAAAATAAAAAAAAATTATAAAAAAAAAGCCCAGTCGATACCTATGAAATCTGTTTGATTTAACGCTTGATCAATTTCGCGAAAATGAAGCCGTTTTTTAACGCGCAAGAACATGATATTCAATTAAATTTGACTAGTTTTTATAGATTCATTTTACGGTCAATAACTGCAGAAATAAAAACAACAATTATGGGGAAAAAAGAAACAGCGTACTTTTTTCTCTTTTCCAGTATTTTCGAATAGGCTTTCATGAGTTTCGTGAGAACATAAAATCAACAATTATCGTACAGGCTTCGACTTGGAAAACATTATTAATAAAGCGCGAATTTCATTTTTTTTATTATTATTACTTTTCTGGGAGCTGCATAATGTAAATATTACTACTTCAGTAAAACACAAACAATTGGTTTGTGATTTTTATAGAATAATAATCTATTTTAATGAACTGAGAAATGACGTGAGTTAATGCAGGTGCACATGCATCTTTATTAGGTGGGTAATGATTATAATAAAACAATGAAAAAGAAACAACACAGGTTTTCGTCATTATTATATATTTAAAAATGCTTTATGCTTTGATGAATAAAATATAGTAATTATTAATTTTATTACAGGGAAAAATTGTCAAGTACGTTATGCAAATATAGATTCAAATAATATATTTCGTGAATGTTACATTAAGTAGTTAATAATAATAATTTTTTATAATTACTTAATTTTTAATTATTTATTTATTATTTTAATATTTTTATTTTTTTATATTTAATTTAAAATCAAAAATTTTTTTTTTTTTTTAATTGTAGTAAAAATGTGTCAAAGTAGTAAAAACGTATTTACTGATAAATCGCAGCAGAAGGTTTCATTATTATTACTTATTTAAAAAAAAACACTTTATGAATTGAAAAAAAAAATAACAACAATTATTTTTGTTTCTTAAGTCATTAATCAGATAGTATGCAGATATAAATCCGAATAATATATTACAATTCGTTTTTTTCTTTTTTCGTGTGTTAGTTGTGATTGTAAAATGAGTAACTGTATTAAAAAATTTAAATTATTTCAACTAATAAAAAATTTTTAAAGAAAAAACAACGGAACTATTTTATAGTATTATTAATTTCACTTAATTTAATACAGTAACTGTTAATTTTATTACTGAAAAAAAGTTGTAAAGTACGTTATGCAAATATAGATTCAAATAATATATTACTTTGAATGTTAAGTAATTAATTACTTAAGAAAATGACTACTATTAATTAAGTAATTAATAAGTAGTAGTAGTGGGGTTTCGTCACGAGATCTTCTTATAACTACTTAATTGTTATAATTACTAATAATTGTTATTAATTAATTATAATAGTTTTAAGAATGTGTCAAAGTAGTAAAACGTATTTTATTGATAAATCACAGTAGAAGTTTTAATTTCATTATTTATTTAAAACAGGGGTCTCCAAACTTTCCAGCCTTGGGGCCATACTGTTTACTCAGTAAGTACCAAGGGCCAAAACCTTTTAATTTTTCTGCCATTATCTATAATTTCTAGACCAATCGCCGAGTACGTGCTCTGGTGAGCGTACGCTTGCTAACTACAAACTATTGTCAATGAAAAATCACAATTACATAAATCTCATTAATTTTTTTTTTTTTTTTTTTTTGCAAGCGGATACCCCGCGGTTTCATCTGCGTTAATTTAACTTTTCTGTTACTGAGAGATTTTCAGGATAAAAATTATATATGTTTGATTCAGGATATATACATTCCAAACATCGATATATATATGTACATATGCGATACTCTTTACCCCAACATAACTACCCAGGGTAACCGCAGGATGTTCACTAGTTTATATTGTTAGTGGGATTCATTTTTAATTATTTGTTATTTGTTATGCTTAAATTAAATTTTCTGTGTATTATGCTTGTCATTAAGCTTTACCTAGCAAGTCAATAAAACCGAGTTATTTTATCATTCTCTGTTTTTTTATCCAACTTATTACAACAGCAATAAGCTATTCACTGTCGTGGGCCGGATTGATGACACTGGTGGGCCGGATTTGGCCCGCGGGCCGTAGTTTGGAGACCCCTGATTTAAAAGAACACTTTATGAATTGAGAAATAAGATAATAACAATTAGTTTTGTTACGTATAAGTATGAATTATCCAGAGAGTATGTAGATGTAGATCCTAATAATATATTACAATTTGTGTGTGTGTGTGAGCGTTAACTGTGATTGTAAATGAAGTTAATTAAAAAATTAAAACTAATTCAACTAGTAAAAGATTTTTAATGAAAAAACAACAGAACTTTTTCAATAGTCTAGTGGTCCGAGAATTAGATAATCTAATCAGACAAATAGAAGCCTATACTACAGTATAGTGACTATTACGGCATTATTATTATATTATGGTGTCTATATTTCTAGGTATAGATACTATACTTCAGTAATAGTGTCTATACTGAGAAGAGCATAATATGTCGGTATAAATAATCGGTAATATAATTTTTTTTTGCCATATTAGATTATAATTTTGTAAAAAATTTTTATGTGAGACTTAAACATTTAAATTAAAAATAAATCGTAGAAGAAGAGAAGTATGCTAATTTTTATGAATTTCAATTAATTTTTGCAACCTATAAAATTTTATGGAACAAAAATTAACAAAAACAGTATACAGTTTTTTTTTTACTTGTCATTTCTTGCCATTTTTTTTAAAGAATTTTAACATGATAGATAGATAAAAAGGGTTAGAAAACTCGCGACTTATTTTAAAGTTCAATTGAAATTTATCAAAAGACAGTTTAAAAAAAAATGTTTTTTTTTTTTTTTTTTGTTTTTTGAAACTCAATAATTCACGATAATTAAAAGATCATATAATGCTAATACATCAATAATCTGATACAAACTGCATTAAAAGTTTACTTACGAAATCATATATATATATATATATATATATATATATATTATTATATAAAATATATATATATATTATTTTAAAAAATTAGAGTTAATTTCAGAGTATTTTAAGAAAAAAAAAAGTATATCATAACGTGTTTTTTAATGAATAATATTATAGAAGCGTTATAAACAAGAAGTTGTAGATTCAGTTTTGCACTAACTTTGTCAATTATCGATTTCTTAAAAACCTGATTAACTGAAATAAAATTAAAAATATTGTGTGGTGAAAAAATTCATTCTTTAAATAAGTAAAAAAAAAAATCTTTGGTTAATATGAAAAAAAATAATAAATAAAATTGATAAATTTTTAGCGTAAATAACATTTTACTAAATAACAAATAGGAACGTTTATTACGTTGGATTTTTTTAATTATTTTTTTTTAAATTTATCTTTTATTTTTATTACTCTATTTACATATTTTTTTATTTAATTTTAATAATATATACATTTTTTTTATTATTTTAAGTGATCAAGTTTTATTCGTCAGAACACATGAGATTTTTTTGAAATAAATGATTTTTACCTTTAATATTTTACACCTCCATAGCCTGGCATTAAGTTTTATTACTGCTTTAGAATTTTCTGTTGTTCTTCTGTCCATTGAAGGTAAGCTTATTGCAGTATCTTTAATAGTTTAAAAATTTTGTCGATTTAAATTCCTCGATTTTGATTGCATGTGGATATCAATGATTGACATCCAGTACAACGAGAAAGAAAGGATAAAATATCGTAAAAAGATTCATTCAAATTTTGACTCGCATTAACGTTTGAAAAATCCTTCTATACAGAGAAAAAAATTTAATTGTTTACTCTATTACAGTAAAACTCTGTTATAGAAGTAGTTAGTATTTGGTAATAATGACCAAAACTAGTCATAGTTATGATAAAGAATTTTCTGGAGTAAAATTCAACAGAGTAGTAATAATCAATTTTCCCAAAAGTCAAATCAGCCAAGAATAGACTAAAAGACAATTATTAATCTTTTTACCATCTAAACTAGTGTCGTGTCGATAGGGTTATTAATATGTATTTATAAATATTTTTTATATTAAGGTAAAATTGTTTGTAATCATTAAAATAAGATGTTAAGACGAATATTCTGTGTTATTATTATTGCAGTGCATTGCATGCAAATTCAAACATCTGATTAATGCTTGTTATAAATCATTTGTTCTAACATAATATCAATTGTATGACATAACTATCCGTTTTAAATTGTAAATATTAATAAATATATGTTATTTATGTTTAAAATCCTGAAATTTGCTTTTGATTTATTTCATGTGTATGCGTTTCCTTCTCCAACATGTATAAGGCATTCGAATCTCTAGGTTTGTTTTATGATAATTGTTATTTCAGTATTTGTTTGTGTTTGAGTGTTTAGAGGTGCTGGATTTGTGTATTCTTTTCTAGGTACGAGTAATTGTTAAAAGGGTTTTAAACTTAATGTCCTAAACGACACCACACTAGTCAGACTCATATTAGACATCACACTATATTCTACCATACTATATTCTGTGTTTAGGGAGTCGGGTTTGTGTACTTTTTCTAGGTAAGAGTAATTGTTAAAAGGGTTTAAAAACTTCAAGTCCTAAACAACACCACACTAGTGAGACTCACACTAGACACCACACTATATTCCACCACACTCAGACACCATACTATATTGAGTGTTTAGGGAAGTCGGATTTGTGTACTCTTTCTAGGTACGAGTAATTTTTAAAAGACTTTAAAGCTAAAGTCCTAAACAACACCACACTAGTGAGATTCACACTAGACACCATACTATATTCCTCCACACTCAGACACTACACTATATTCTACCATACTCAGGCACCACACTATATTCCTCCACACTCAAACACCACACTACATTGAGTGTTTAGGGGAATCGGATTTGTGTACTCTTTTTTAGGTACGAGCAATTTTTAAAAGGGTTTAAAGTCCGAAACAATACCACACTAGAAAGCATACTTTTGAGTATTTTATGAATTAATTAAGCTTGTTGACTATTTGGTACTGTATTTTAAATAAAATTATTGTATTTTCATTGCTTTGGAGAAAAGTCATTGTATTTTGATCTCACTGGGAAAAATATTGTCTTTCCACTGCATCTGAGAAAAAAAGGTCTTGCTATTTAGTTGTTAAATTTCATAATTATTTAGTCAGATTTAAATTTTTTGATGTGTAGATCACTAAATTTTTTTTTAAATTTCTAACAAGCATTAGTCACCCCTAACAGTTTTGATTGTTCGAAAATTCTTCTTTGCATGTTCTTTCATTTGACTTGTAGTAGTTTTTCGGAACGCCTTTTTGTTTTTCAAACCACCTCATTCCCCGTACCAGAAATCTGCCATCGAAGTTCACTGGATAAAAAAAAAAGAAAAGAATTTAGAGTGCACTTAGACCTCTCAGAGCCATTGTGTGTCCAGCGCAGGAAACGGTTTAATGTCCAGAGAGGGAGGGAAGTGGGTCAGCAGGGCCGAAAGGGCAAAATGTTACAGAATCAGTGGACCGTTTGACGTAATGAAGTCACGAAAAACGGACGCGTGACTAGCCGATTTTTTTCTCCTTCTTTCTTTTTCAGAAACACCTCTCCAACCCCCTCATTAGTCACTTTTCTACTTTCACAAGCTTTGTTTTCTGCAGATGGAGCGACTATTAAAACTTTAAAATGCTTCCTTTAGAAAAAAAGAAAGGTTAGGTTAACTTTACTTTGAAAATAACCCGCAGTAGTCCTCTTTTCAATGATTCAGAGAGAAAAATCCAGGGCGTTATCTGACAATGTCATTTTATTTTATTCTGATAACATGGCTTAGCAAGCTTTCTTTTCATTTGCCATTTCATTTCAAAAAAAATCAATCATAATCTATGAATTCTACTAGATGTTCTAAGAAATATAATCTCATCCTACAATGTCTTTCTGTAACTTACTAGATTTCATTCATTAAAATTATTCCCGATATCGGCAGAAGTATCACGAAATTTTCAAGAAAGAAAATTCATCATAAATTAAGACCGGAAGCACTTAAAACATTTTAAAAGAAGCATTTAGAAGACAGTTTCACAAATATAACTATTTGGATCATGACTAATTACCCAGTAGTTGATTTTCCTTTACCATCATCTTCTTGAAAGCTTCTTGCAAACATAATGCTGAATTCTATCTGATTCAAATTTATTGCAATGCCCGATAAAAGATCTCTGTGAAAATGTTTTCTTAATATAAAACAATAGAGCATTCCTTTCTTATGAAGAGAAAATGATTTTTCCAGTACAAGTTTTGCTTTATCAGCACATATTCCATATTCCACATATTAAATTGTTGAAATTCTTAAGAGGATAATACTTCTGTGCATCAATACCTTCCTTTGAATGGTCTTCTTTTTCTTCATCAGCACTACAAACCTGTTATAGACCAAGACAGTTTCATGAGCTTCTTCCATCTTACTTTGTCCGGTTCAATTGATCGTCATCTGTCAACCAGACCCTTTAGAACTCTTTCGACTGAATCAACGCATCTGGTGGGAGGTCTTCTTCTTCTTCGGGTGCCTTCAGTTGTTGAAAAAAAAAAAAAAATTTTTTTTTTTGGATTTGAGTCGTTATATCTGAAAATGTATCTCAGCTATCTAATACGGCTTGCTTTTATAACCTTTTACGATATCAGACTCGCTGAAATTTCATGGTTATATTGTATTCTGTAGACATCGTTTTGTCTAACAGTTTTTCGAAGTTTTTCAAAAATTAACAGCCTATCTTTTTTCAGATTTATTTAATGGCCAGCACTTGCTGCTATATAAAACTATTGATTAAGATGGTCTAGACGAAAAGTAATGCCTTCAAGGAAAACTTTCAGGCAGATTTGTATTCGTATGTCGTATTGGAGAAAACCTGGCAAGTCTATTTATTTTTAAGCAGCAACTGTAGCGTTTGTCATCATCGAAATTGAATCTGCTGAAATACTAGCTAACACAATAATGAATACTATTTTAATTAGATAATTTAAATTATCTGTTTTTCTTACTCTTTTTTTTTTTTCTTTCTTGCAAGAGATCATATTTGAGTTTCAGAAAGTATAACCTGAAGCTAGCGTATGGAAATAAAAAATGATTCATCACAATTACAATAAGTGCATAGCAAATTTTTATCTGAAAGGAAGAGAAAAGAACATCGAAAAAAAATACATAGAACATTTTTTAGAATGGTTTCTTTTTCCTAAGTTGATAAAAATTTGATGACTTTTTGATTCTAAGTAATTTCTTTTATTTTCTTTATCTCTCTTTGTGATGATAAAGCTCGCTTGATGAAGTAAGACTTCAATATTTTATGGAAATTGGCATTGCTATTGTAGAAATCAGTGAAGTATACATTAAATATTTTCAGTGAAAATTTGAAATTCATGCTCGATCAGATATTGAATGATTCTGAAATTTACAAGAAATAGAAAAATTATGCAAACGAACTCTACAGAGCGGAAAGCCAAATATATCTTCACGATTCGGACATTTGAGTTTACAGTGTATTCCACAGCTTTGTTTACATTTTTTTAATTAACATTGTCATTATGGTTATCAATCCATTTAATTCTAATAAATAATCTAAAGTTCCATAAAAATTTGTATTAAAACTTTATAATAAAATAACAATAGTAATCAATAATATTTGAAAAATAACAAATTTTTTTAATTAGCAGCCAACCTTCTAATAAACCACAAAAGAATAACACAAAGCGTACAGAAATATATTTGGACATAATCAAATTGTGAAACATAAGAAATTGTTTTATTAAATGCTTAATTAAAGAAATAATCTTTTTTAGTATTAAAATAAAAAGTTTTAAAATGCATACATATACAAATATAATATTAATTTAAAATAATATGTAAATGGATAACAAATAAATTAATAACACAAATTAATCTTCTGATTAGGGCTTCAAAAAAACAATTTTTTAAAAATTACTTTTTAAAAATAATTTATATAAGTACTAACATTTTTATATAAATATATTTTTCATTACTAAAAATATGCATATTTAACAGATTTGTTTATATAAAGGAAGTATTTAGTTAATTTATTTTTATAAGGAAATATTCCATAAAATAATATATATATATACATACAGATAAATTTTTACAAGATATTAAATTTTTCAAGATATTTTTTTTTTTTTTTGCTTAATGAATTTTGGTATTTTAGTTATCTTGTTAACATGCAAATATAAAATACCTAGAAGCATAGAAAAGGTCTGAATAATTTAATTCGTTTCATTTCGCGCATGCTCATAGGAAACTATGAGCATGCGCGCTAGGGAGAAAAAGCTAACGGACGTCCTACGGTAACTAACGTACGGTATGCAAAAAACTCTCTATTATTTGAAAATTTTGAGTAAATAAATTTCAAAGAATTAAAATAAAAAAGTTAAAACATAACGTAAAACAACTGCTAATGTATCGAATTAAAATAAACATTTATCAAGTTAATTATCAAACTTGAAATAAATTGACTGATGACTTTAGAAATTAGCTGTTAAAAATCGAATTTATATTAGAAAATACAATCTAAAGACAAAATTTAACCTTTGGAAATTCGTGGAAGTAGAAGAAAAAAATACAAAATAACTAATATAGAAATTTTTTTCTTTTTAAACATCCACATTTTGAGAAGTTAATTACTTAAAAAAATTCTTTTTTTTACATCATTGAAACTTTGTAAACATATCGTGAGTATGATTGTGATTTACAAGAATTAAAAAAAAAAAAAAAGAAGTAACGACACCTTTTGCATTTTAACATGTTTTTTACACTGTAATTTTTCAAAACGCATTTCCTTTAAATGAATTACAGTTAAAAAAAACTAATTATTCTCTATTTAGCAGTATAATGGCGGATGCGAATAGAACGTGGCCAGAAACTTCATCATGGACATGAAAAAAGGCAGAAACGTGTACAGAATATCTGATGAGCTATTTAGCGTCGGTATGTGGAACGCTTTATGCACGCGTTGTGGTCAAAGTTCATTTTCAGAAGAAGAAAAAAAGGTGTAAAAAACACTCACAGCAATATTCCAGAGGTTATTAAAAGTCAATCAATTTCTAATCTTGTATGTATCACAACAATAATCCGAGAAAATTGCTTTTTTTTACAGATTTGCCTTTGGTCATAGGGTGGACGATTACAGTAATGATATAATCGGGCATGAAATGTGATATAATTACTGCAAGCACATATTTATTGCGATTTCATTATAAATACATTATTTGCCGTTTTAATTAAATGTCCCTTGAAGACTTATATGATACTAAATTATGAAACAAAAATCAGATTATTTTTTTGGTCTAACCTCTATACAGTTTTGTCTAGATTTAATTATTTATTAAATTAATTTCGTTTGGTTTTTATAATTTGAGTTTTTTTAAATTTAGTGTATTAAAATATATTTTTGATTAATTTTTGCGTTACGATAATATAACGATTATTTCTCTGTCTACTCATGATGGAATTTTGAATAATCTAACTTTATAAACATCTTACTCGGGGTTGAAATATGACAGAATTACTGACATTTCGATTTTATTGTAATTTCCATACAAATATATTATTAATGGATTTAGTTAAAGATCTTTTGAGGTATATATGAAACTAAATTTAAAAAATATATATAATAGTTCATCGATATTCAAATATATATAATTCAATATATATAATAGTTCAAATCAATAGTTCTCTTTCTATTTGTTACTATCGTGGAAAATGCAATAATCTGTTATTAAAACCTGGGAACTTTGTACAACTTTAAAATCCTAGATCTATATAATTATAAGATTGTACAAAAAAATAATTCCATATTATTCTTTGTACAATTTTTATTGTTCTGAATAAAATAAATAGCATGTGTATTTTATTCAGGATTATATGGATCTAATCTCCCTTAAAAAGATGACAATGTCATCATATCCAAACAATTCAGATCCAGATAAAACTTGATACGGCATCTTTCAATTCTTTCAGTTCCTTCCAAAAATATTATCAAAAGATTTCGAAATGAAATGTAATTCTGGTATAGTTTATTTGAACACAGACAGTTTTCGACAGAGTTTGTTAAAAGAGCTTCACAATAAGCTTATTAATCTTAATTTATTATAAAGTTCATGTTATTGTTTACAAATAGAAAATTTTAATCATAAATATATTTTAGAGCGATTTCAATAAAGAACTGAAAACAATTCCGACAACAGTACTGAAATCACCTTAAAGTTTATTCTTCGTTTAAAATGTCGCAAGTAAGTTAAAGATTGAAAAATATATTTTTGAACCCTTCTCCCCCTTCCCCCCGAAGATAATTATTTTTATTCTGTTATTTAAAGTTGTTTCTAGAAGACTCCATTAAAAGCTATTTTTGAATCTGACGAAGATAATTATTCTTATTGTGTAATTGGAAGACTTTATTATTGGATATTATTAACATTTCTAAAGTTCCTAAAGTGAAGGTTCAGTCAAAAGACGAAAGATCAGCTGAATGAAAAAACAATCGCAAATTTTTCAACCCATAACAACAATAGACAAACATTTACATTTTAAAAAGAAGACTAAAAGATAATGCTAAAAGATAAAGATACGGCTGTTTCAGGAGAACAAAATCTGCCCTCTCCCTTTCCCTCCTTCATGAGATCACACACGGGTTCTTGGACTTGGTCTAGATCGGGGGTGGCCAATCCGCAGGCCTTCAACATTTTCCCGGCCTGTGAGATTTATTAAATTTTACAAAATATATTTATTTTATAATGGCGAAAGTAGTGAAAACCTATGTATTAAAAAAATACATTATTTGTGCATCCATATATTTAAAAATTAACTGTCGAAATGATGAGAAATAATTAACTTTGATTTTAAAATAATATTCTTGCGAATATATGATATATATTTCCTGTTTTATTTAAAAGTTTACAGTTAGATTTTTTTTATAACACGTCACAGAAGAGAAAGTTTCCAATTAGAGTAATCTGGCACAAAAAGTGATTCAACTTACACCTGCGAATCGTTTTTTTCGAAAATGAAATTAACCGGACACAAAAACACGCTCAAAGATAACGGACGCTAACCTGCAACACCAATTACCGATGTGCAAATACCCAAATTGAGATCGCTTTGCAAAAGTTAAGTGAAAGAGTGAAGAGACAAATATGGCACTAGTCAAATAAATATCTTTTAATGATTTTATTTATATTTATATATATTTTATATTTCATTTTTAGTGTCATATATATCTTTACAATGTGCTTTTAGTATCATTATTATTATATTACCTATGTTTCATCATCATAACTGGCTCGACAGCCCGTTGAGGGGCTTGGCCTTCTTTTTAAAGATCTAGTCTGGTTGTTCTCCTCTTGGCCATGGACCTCCAGTTTTTGATCTTAATAACATTAAAATCAGAGTCTAAACAGTCGACCCATCTCTTTTTCGGTCTTCCCTTGGTCGTCGTCCAAAAGAATTATCTATGTTTACATGTAAGAATAATAGTTAACACAATAATAATAACTCATTATGTTTCAATTTTCACTCCAAAAAAAATGTCTATAGTGGGTCTAAATCTAACAGGGATATATAATTTTACATGCGCCCGCAGAGTTATGATGCATTTCCAAAGTGGCCCTCAAGATCATTCGGGTTGGCCACCCCTGGTCTGTATGTTGCTGTCTACCAAATGGGATAAGAAGCAACACATTATAGCGGAGTCGTAATGTATTTACATTTTAAAACTTAATTAAAAGACTTCCAAAATTGGTTTAACACTTTCAATATTATCTGAAGACCAATAACTTTGTGATCATCATCAAAATGAGTTTCCTGAATAGACTATTAAGAATTTTTTTAATTCTTTTTTATATTTGGCAATGTGATAATTTCTTATGCCAATTACATGATTCGATGGCAACAACATTAAAAGCGGTCTTTTGTCTACATTTTGGCGTACTTTTTCAACCAGTTGATTTCCAAAAAAAACCTATTCTACGTTTAAAGAAAAAGAAAAAGGAGGCGAAAGAAAATTGACCGGCAATGATTCATATTTACTGCTCTACATGTATGAAATCAGTTCACAGTCAAAACTTCTTTTATTCTACTTTCGCACTCTTTTTTGACCCTTTCATTTGTATATGTGCGAACAAGCTTAACTGGACATTTTTTTTTTCCTTTTGCAAATTTAAATGTGTGTTAAGGGAAACTTAGGAAAAGCGAACAATTTTTTTCTTTTCCTTTTTGAATGTTTTCTTTTAATATTTTACAAATGTCGGTAAAAGTTGCTTTTTCAAGGAAACAAAACAAATGTTGTTTGAAATCTCTCTAAATGTATGTACGTAAAGATAGAACTTTATGAAATATCAACAATGTCTTTTATGTTTCTTTTCTTATAGAAAAATGAAAACTTCGAACTAATGAGATAACGGAGATATGAGATAAGTGTGTAACGAGATAATAATAATAATAAAAAAGTAATTAATCAGATTTAGTCAATCTTGCTTTGAATATTTTAACAATTAATAATAATAATAAAAGTAATTAATCTGATTTAGTCCATCTTACTTTGAATATTTCGACAAATCTCAATTTATATTTTGTTCTTATAATCAAGGAAGTAAATATAAAATAAGTTTCATTTCTTCATTAGCGTTATTAGACACTAATATTAATTATTAGACACTAATAATTAATATTAGTGTCTAATAACGTCTACAATTAATTATTAGACACTAATATGACTCTAAAATAAAAAATACACGAATGCGTGAATTCTTGTATTTATTGAAAAATATATGAATTCACTATCATCTGTTAATTAATATAACTTCTATCTATTTATTTTGTTTATCTATTTATTCTATCTTCTATCTATTTATTTTATTAGACACCAATATGAAATCTAAAACAAAAAAAAAAATATTTGTATTAAATTCCACAAGATCTTTGACTTTTAGATACTTCTCTAATTTATTGCAAAAATTCTAATTCAAAATACTAAACAAGAATTTTTCTCAAATCTATTTCACAAGAAACATTTTCAGTTTAGTTCACTATCATAAAATGATGCAATCCAAAAAGTTGTCTAATGAATCTAATGGAAGGTGATAATTATCAGCAAGCAATATTTTCTTAGTAATGAGATCTAAAACGTGTCACCAGTAGTATCACACTTTTAAGCTCATTAAAATGATTTAAAAGATCTACGCATGCTGAATATATCACTGTCCTTGAGATTAAAAAAAAAAAAAAAGATAATTATTTCACTACTGATCCTCCTTTGTTGAAATCTCAAACTTTTGACTCCCTGTGGTGTTGCGGAAATTTTAAGCAACAGCTACCTTGTTCAATTATTAACTCTCAAAAGACACCCTTGCAGTGGTTTTCCCGCGTCGTACAAAGCGTTCTGTGATATACATTCTGTTTTGTGGACAAAATGACATTGTCCGCTTTCGAATTAAGTGTCAAAGGGTTATTGTAATTGTAATGGATTAGTTTTATTACAAATAAATGTTGACAAGGTTTCAAGAAAGTATGAAGGATATTTTTTTAATTAATGTCAGCACATAAAAATAAAATTTTTGTTAAGAGAAACACAGAGACTATATTATGAATCTGTTAATGTTGAATTTTAAACGCCCTATACAAAGATATGAATAATTATGTTATTTAGTTTTCGCTTATATGACAATACTTCCAATCGTACTTACTCTAAATATGTCTGTGAAATTGAAATTTCATTTACAGAAGAGAACAATATCTCAAGAAGAATGGTTATAAGTAATCGAAATCAGAATGATTGCAATTTAATTTAGGATAAGGTTGTTGTTCCAAGTTCGTTTACATTGTCTTTATACACCGCTTAAAATTATTAAAAAATAACTTTAAAATAACTAACAAGAATTTTCTGCATAACGGATAGAGGACACGAGCTATTTATATGCATCTAACTTCAGAAAGGAAATTTGAGAGGAATATCAAGTTGCAGATTTATGAATATAGTTCTACAAATTTTAATCTTTTACTACAAATATGGATTGTATAAGACAACACTTAAATGAAAATGATCAGAAACGTACAGATGGATGGCTCGAGAGGAGCTTAAGTTGTTTCATCTTTCTCATAGAAATAGACGTGTCAAAAAATATTATCTTTGGCTTAATAACGTCTGCTGAACATATAAATCAGGAACTGCTGTGTTAAGGGGCGATGGAAGAAGCACCACATTTAAAGAACATAGATTATCATCGTTAAGAGCGAAAAATAACAGAAATTTTGTTCCAGTTCGGATAGTCTCCAGTATTCAGTATTTTTGCTTCAAACAAGTCAAAGATGATGACTTGTTAGTGTTATGAGCAATGGTCCATAGTGGTGTTTTAAAACGAGTTCTGTTTCACCATTAATAATGATTCTTGACTTCTTCATGTAAAGGAGAGAGAAAGGAACCTGTTACGATAAACAGAATATCCATTAAATTTATCATTAAAGATTGGCGTTATACTCAGAAAATACTAACTTTTCTTATGCTAGGCCCCATATAGCTCCAACATCTCTGAACTGCCTTCCAGCAGCTGATACTTTTTTGTGCCTGCAAGGTTGCCATACCTTCATTAATTCAATATTATATAATTATATTCACCAATTCAATCTTATTCGTAGAAAACTATTCACATCTTTGACGTAGGCGGCTTTTTACCACATGTCTTTTATTTTTCATGGCTCAATGGATTCAAACTTTCTATTCATTGATAGTAGTGAATTCTAGAAACATCTAAAGGGTCTGAGACATTAGAAAGTAAAGATATTAAGCACTTATAATATTTAAAGACTTATTTCAAACAGAAACCTTCCCTCCCACCCTCCTTCTGAAACATGCAGGAATTTAAAATCATAAATGAGCCAATATCCTATTCTATACCAAGTTCTCTTCTAAAATTTACTAGAAAGCATATATAAAAATATTAAATGTCCAAATACTTTAATAGACCCATATCTGTTATCATTCCAATAGGAGATTACATCTTCCGAGACTATTTGAAGGTAATCAATGAACATTTTTCTTTAGTTGTTTTTTTTTTTTTTTTCGCTACGTATAATTTTACATAATAAGGAGTAAACGGTACTTCTATAAAGTAATTATTAAGTTTTGTTCCTTCAATGAATGTCTGCTATTAATTATTCATAAATGCATCTGTTTGTTTGTAATTGTCACGCAGTATACATTATCAGAATTTTCAAAATACATTGCAATTTGGAAGTGAGTGTTCCAGCGAAGTTAACTCATCTTGATCATATGAACTCATATTATTTAGGGAGCACTATCTTGGCATATTTTTAGTTATAATTTTCTTTCAACAAATAATTTTTTCTCCTCTCTAATATTGTATATAATTTGTGTGTAATTTCTAATAAAAAAATCCCTTTCATTCATATGCTGCTAATATAAATAAGCTGAATAAAATATATGAATAAGTATATAAGGAAAAAGAAATCAGATCTCTATATCTCCTGGGTAAAAGAAGGGAGAGGCACAAATATAAAAATTTGAGACCCCTTAATTTAATGTAAAATGGAATTACATGTGATTTTTAGATTTAATGAAAGAACAAAAGCACTATTTTTTTTATACAATAATAAATTCAGTATTGGCAATATCTAGAAATTTAATTTCATAGTTATTGAAACCTATGCTAAAAAAATTTATATATCAGAAACTAATTTATAGTTATTAATTGAATTTTTCCATACAGCTAATTTGTGTCAGATTAAATATAATTTTTTTTTAAAAAATCACCTATTTTCGCAATTAGATCATTATTATAAAAACTGATTATTAAAAGTGTCACCAACAGTAATAATAAGTCCAACTTATGCAACAACTGATCAGCAAAAACGAAAAATATTAAAATAAACCAGTTCACTTATTTGTATTATTCAATCGCACTTAATTTTTTAAATTTTTTTAAAATTCAGAATTTTAAAAAAAAATGTTACATAATTTGGCCTTACAAATAAAAAAAAGTATTACGTTTAAAAAAATATTATTTTTAAACTTAAAATGCTTATAAAATAGACCGTGACAATATATTTTTGTAATATAAACTTTACATTTGATCTTCAAATGATTTTTACGTTCACTGGAATTCTACTTGTTGTTAGAATACATTCTCTGCATCCAATCAAGACTCATTTTTCTGTGTACCCAATCACCTTTCTTCAAGCAACTTTGGTGCACTGTTCTTACAAATCAGCGATTATTTTATGCATGAATGCATTTTAACAGTTTGTGGTTTTTTTAATGTCTTGCTCTACATGGTAAACATGCTATCTTAAATGCTAAATTCATTACGAACCATTTTATTAATTATATATCACAGCCATGCACAGTAAAAAAAAAAAAAAAAAAACGTATTTAAATGTTACGAAAATTTGTTAAAGTAGTTGATATTGTGTAAATTAGTTACCTATCTTTGGGTTTGATTTGGTTTGTCGCTCTACGATCTTTTTCGCACACTTTAGTTCGGGTTTTAATAGCCTGGTAGATAGTGCGTAGAGTTTCCGAATAGAGGGAGCTCCACTGAAAACGCAACAAGATGATGCCAATTCGAAGTGTCTATGCCGTTTGGTTTGGTTTGCCACTCTACGATCATTCTTTGTACTCTTTAGGCTACATTTTAACGTGGATTCCGAACCACTAACAGACATCCATGCCACTGGCAGGATTCGAATCTGAAGCCTGTGGTATCGTCGAAGCTCTAGCCAGTTGGTCATCTGGCCAGCTCTGGTCATGAATGAGCATAATAAATCAGTTGGTTAGATAGCCTTTCTGTTGAATTTTATTAGTAAACTATTTCCCTCTTGATGCCACTCTTAAAGAGTGCTTGTTCTAAATTCCGGAGGCACTAAGATGCCAAGGGTCGGTTAAGATAATTATATATTGATTCAGATAGACATGGCATCATTATTACAAAATCTTTTAATTGAAATTTTCCTTCTGTAAGATTGATGTCGCCCTTGATGGTATTGCTGTGTCACTAAAAAGCCCAACCTCTGTTGAGGCTTTGACGTGTCTTTTCTTCCATTGCAGTAATACTTCAGGTAGATACGGCATTATCATAATTATAGTAAAATCTTTTAATTGAAACATTCAACGTAGAAATAACAGAAAAAATAATGACTTTTTGGAGTATTTCAAAAGTCAACTAAAGAAATAAAAATCAAAGAATAACTAAAAAAGGAAGAAAGAAAAAACTTTACTGGGATTAATCATAAGAAAATAAATAGCATTTCATTAAGATGTAGATTTATTATTTTTATCAGTAAATCATATGATAGTCATTTTTTTTCCGAAACTGATGAATAAAATGCACAAGAATGAAACAAGCCTTCTATTTTATAATTTAGTCATAATTACATTACCAAGGCCATTTAAACTACTCAAAGCTTTGACTCTTTCTTTTAACATAGATGGTCAATGTATCTTTTGTTCAAATTATGATTTTGGTCCTTGTTTTACTTTTAATTACATGGATTTGGTTTGGAATATCGATTGTTTTAATTTTAAAAGATGTCTACTTATATATTCATTAAAACCAAATTACTTGCTTAAAAATGTATGTTAAAAACAATATTTGCTAAATCATTAAAGAAGAATATCTTCCTCTTCTTCATTGGTAAGCCAATGCCGTCTGCCTACTGGTAGATTCCGAAACACGAGATGTTTTCTTTTTACGGGGTTAGGGTTGTCAGCCAACTCACTACAATCATATTAGATCGGGATATATTATTTAAGGTGGAATCCGAACCACTTCAAACACCCAAGACACCGACACGACTCGAACTCGAAACTTGTGGCACCGAGTGCCAGAGCGCTAATCACTAGGTCATCAGGCTTCGTGACAAAGAATATCAGAATTACAAAATCGAATCAATTAACGATATTTGTTGCAAACTATATTTTTATTTTAAAATGTTCAGTTCAGAAGCACATATAGACATAAGTTCTATTTGTTTGCTCAATAGATGGTAATATACTCATGTCCATAAATTAAGGATAATTCAGAATCACACAGAAATTGAACTCTAAAATAAAAATTTCACCTGTAGAATTATCACACACATCTTGAAGAAGAATATGCAAATTACAGGAAACCACCAGATGGCGCGGATAGTACGTCACAATGACGAGAGTGTAAGAGAGGGGTATATAAGGAATGGTGGAAAAGAAGTAAAATTGTTCACAAGCGCTTTAAAAGCCTTTCAGTGCAATAGCCGCATAGTTATGGCACAAAGGAAGCATTTGGATGATTTTTTTTTAGGTGGTAGAATTATCGGACAACTGGAATGTGGACGTACCCAGCTGGAAGTATCCGAGGAATTTGCAATCGCCCAGAGTGTCATCTCCAGGCTTTGGCAACGATTCCAAGATGATGGTAATGTGAGTAGATGTTACAGCACAGGTCGCCCCGAGTTACAACGCCGAATGAGGACCGGTATTTAGCAGTTACTGCCAAAAGAAACAGACGGAGCACAGCATCAGACCTGTCTCGTCAGCTCTCTTCAGCTACCGGTACGACAGTTTCAAGGCATACCGTGTACAGACGCTTAAGGCACATTGGTCTATATGCTCGTAGGCCTGTCAGATGTGTTCCACTTACCGCAACTCACTGTCGCCTGCGATTAACCTGGAGTAGAGAGCATGCATTGTGGACACCGCAACAGTGGTCTTGTGTGATGTTTTCCGACGAGTCTAGGTTTAGTTTGCAGTCTGATTCTTCCGGATTTTCATATGGAGAGCACCAGGTACACATTACCACCAAGAGAACACCATTGAACGGCACCGTTACGGTGGTGCAGGATGGCTCGTTTGGGGAGGAATTATTCTTGGTTCCAGAACTGACCTGCATGATCAGAGTGTAACGAGGACAGGCCACATTTATCGGGATGTCCTTCTGGAACAACATGTACGTTTGTTTCGGGTCGCCATGGGTGCTGAATTTCTGTTTATGGATGACAACGCCCGTCCTCACCGTGCAAACATTGTAGACGAATGCCTTCAATTGGAGGATATCACCCGTATGGATTGGCCAACATACTCACCGGACTTGAATCCAATAGAGCATGTGTGGGATATGTTTGGCCGACGAATTGCAGCCCGTCAACCCCCTCCCACCTGTCAACCGGAACTTCGGAGGGCATTGCTTGATGAGTGGTGTAATATTCCCCAAGATCAGATTGATAATTTGATACTCAGCATGCCTAGGCGTTGTAAGGCCTGTATTGCATCGTCCGGGAGACATACTCCATATTAACCATCATACTAACCATGTTATACCGTTTTTTGTAAATTTTTTTTTTTTTTTTTTTTTTGAAATTTGCTCCAGGGAGTAAAAATCGCAATTTTATTAATTATGTCAAACATATAGCATCTTTTTTGCTCTTTACCTTTTGTTTAATAAATAGACTTTACAAATAAGTCAAATTTGTTTTGCTTCTCTTTCTTTGCCTGAACTTCATTATCCTTAATTTATGGACATGAGTGTAAATTAACTGTCAAGTCAACCGAAGAAGTTAAGGTGCAATTACTAATGCTAATTTTGTTTCATAGACTCTATCCTGTGAGTATGCGTTATTCTACAATATATTTATTAAAAAGAAACTCCGGAAAGGCCATGATTTAGTTTTCTTATGTAATTCAGAAGAGGGTTATGCAGAGAGCAGTTATTAAAAAATCCGTCTTTGAATACTTCTGCTCAGATAGGACGAATTAGAGAAATTTGCATAAAAATAAATGCCTTCCTATTTTCAAATCGGGAAAACTCATTAAAACTAAAGTCCGGATAAACATCTACAATCATACTGTTTTTCATTAAGCCAAACAGCCTAATGAATGACCTGTTTATAATGGACAATTTGTTCGGATAAACATTGTAATAACCCGTTCGGCTTCTAATAGTATTTAATTTGACCATAATCAGTCAAGCGATAACGAACCGATAGAGTCTGTTTCTACATTGGACATGCGCAGTCTCGTCCGCAGAATATTACTCTATTCATTATACACAGGTCCTCATGCCAAATTGTATGGCATTTATAAACAACATCTTCCATTAAAAAAAAAAAAAAAGGGTGACACCTTTTTTTTAATGGAAGATGTTGTTTACAAATGACAAGTACCATTATTGTTGTAGCTCATATCAAACGTAGTTTGACAAACATTAGCTTAACTTTGAGCAAATGACATTCGTGTGACAAATTATGTTCACAAATATGATATTTATATTTGAAATAAAACTTTACTAATTTCCAAATAAAGAATTAGAATTTTCATGCTACATTTATTATAAAAATTATAGGATGCATTTAATGTTAAAAGATTTTGTTGAAATTCGTGGAATGTTCTTCAATGAGAAACTTCATTCAAAAGTTTGCATCCAAAGATGCAATATATTAATCAAATGCTAAAACACTTTTCTTCAACGATTCTTATTTACAATTATTTCTCAAAGAAATCAAACTAGTATTATGTATTTCCACACATTTATAAAACTTAAAAAAAGAGAGGATGGACTAATGGCAAACGTATTTATTTTTTGTTTCTGAGGTCACTGAAAATGAAAACAGAAGAGACGTTACAAAGTGGACCATTAAATTTATAACCATCTTTCCAGACAGATTCACGAGAGATATTAACAAGTATCTTTTAAACCCCATTCACATGAGAAAGGGCACTCGTTTTATTTGTATTATTACAACCTTATGAAATTAAGGCTACATTAAGGATTCGGCCTTAATTGAGTCGATTGCATCGCCAAGAAACTTCGCCAAATGTAGAAACCTTTATATCCACTCCCCATTATCATTTGACATCATTTTAATTAATACAGATTGGTAGGAAACGCTTTTGTGGATCACCTTGGGACCAATCAGCGTGCAAGAAGTGGACAACCATACATCAGGAGAGATTGACAAATCACTTCGAATTCATAATATATCTTTCCCAATCTTCCATATTGAGATCAAGGTGAGGCGATAAGAACATTATTTGCAGCGAATGCTCTCACGTACGGGCGCCTGAGAATGATACAGTTAATGGCGGGGACAGGAAATTGCAGCAGTCTTTGTCATAAGCATCCTTTTTCTTTTTTTCTATTACTTCAGCATAATTGGGCTCTTGATTTATAACAAATTACGGAGTGCTTTTCTTTTGCATGTTTACTTCCCTTTAACTTTCTTGAAAAATAAAAATAAAATAAAACCAACAAGTACAAATAAAAAGTGTACCAGAAATTGCTCCTGTTAGTACGATGTTTTAAAACCAGTTCTTTAATCATTCGTTTAAGAAATGATGTGATTATTTCAAACATAATATTGTTCGGCCCTTAAAAATAAAAATTTCAATTAACTGTTTTTATTCCAGAAAAACCTTTTTTACTGGAGAAAACGATATACACAAAAATGTTCTTCCAAGAGACCTCAAAAGTTATTTAATAAATAATATAATCAAAGCTGATTCCAAATTGGCTTTGTATCCCTCGAAGCACATTATGCAATACAAAGGTGGCATGAAGTACGATCAAGTTCAATTGCCCCGGTACAAAAAAATATGTACACGCGAAATTCCTTCCAAAGGCATGTAAAATAATTTAAAAAAATATTCGACAACCAAATTGATACCTATGGGGTTTAGGATTGAAGCTAAAGGGTTTAGGCTTCTTGAGGTAGATTATGCAGAAAGAGTGAAATAAAAGCAATCACGTTTAATTAATTGACGTGGTAGGAAAGAGGATGTACATTATAACATCCAATGTAGGGCACAATGTAGGTACATTATCCAATATTGGGTACAATGTAGGTACATTATCCAATGTAGGGTCATATTCTCTTTCCTAATATGCGTTGAGATTAAAGGGCGAAAAGCAAACTAAAGATCTAAAATTTTATTATCAAAAGTAATGCTATTCAGTTAAAGATTTATTTAAACCGTCTTTAGATATTTTTTTCTAGTTTGGGTATCATGAAATACATCATTCAGTGTGAAATAACGATAGATGAGTGTTTTTTTTTTGAGCTGGTCCGTGATTTATTTATGATAAAAATGTCACTTCAGCTATGGATGGTATTTTCCAGGAAGACTTTGATGGATGTCAACCGTAGATTTACATGTCACATTGGCAAAAACGATAAAACTCCACTTCGATTATCGATTTCGATCACCTTTTTGCAACAATCTATTCGGTTTTTTTTCGAGAAATATAAACCATTATTCTTCAACATACAGTCTAATTTGCTGTATCAATATATTATGAGTAGGGTTTAAGAATAAACTAAATGCATGTATTTAACACGTAATTCTCGATAACTTGATTTTCAGAGCAACTAAAAATAACGATATTTAACGAAAATTTTCTATTTCTTAGAGCTGAAAAATTAGAAAAATAATAAGTATATATAACATTATGCAATAAAATGCTTCGGTATTTGTTTGTTATAAATATTAATTTCAAGAAACAAAATTTCATCTTGATTTAGTAATTTAATAGTAAAATATTTTTAATTGAATATATGTATGATTTTTAATAAAAGTAGATTTATGAAAATTAAAATTTTTATGATTATTTTTAGTACTATTTACATGATTTTTCAGAAATATTTTTTGAACGAAATGCAGGTACAAAAACATTTTACAATTATCTCGAGCACTATAAGATAATACAAAAGTTCATCCTTATTAAATAGAAGATTTTAAAAATACGTATGTATTTTTTTATTTTATTTGTAATTGGTGAGTTTCAATTTTTTAGTTATTTTTACTTAATAAATGTATTTCAGAAATATATCCATGAAGTTTTCGTGATAAAAGACAGACGGAAAATAAAACTTTTATTCAAAGCAAAAACTTCGAATCAATGAAAAATATAACAACAAGCATTTATTCAAAAAGTTCTGGCTTAAAAACTTATATTTGTTTAGCAACATCAATCATAAATTTTATGTTAATACCAATCACACCATGGTTACCTTTTAAAAAGTTAGGCATAAATGGTAATAATGAATATCTAATTAAAGTAACAATTTGATTTTAGAATAACTATTAACTGATTTAGGCTGTTTTCATTCGTCAAAGGAGAAATTTAACAGTCTCTCCAAGACCATTTGGTAAATGAAGCAAGAAGCTTACTAATAAAAACAGCACGCAAATAGAGTTACATGAGACAATTTATATATATATATATGCAAAGTATATTGTTTGAAGCAACTCTATTTTCATGCTGTTTTATTTTAAGACAAAGTTGTCAACAATGTATGATAATATCGATATCAAATACACGCCAGAGTTGTCAAAACAAGTCTGGCAAACTTGATATCTGAGAGCGTCGTTTACGTGGGTCATTTATGTTTAGTTTAGACCTGCGTGTAGAGCTAGAAGGCTATTTATATTATTTTATAATGAGCTACTCGTCCCCACTTTGCCTTAGCATAATTTACTTTTATACTATCAGGTTCTTTAAACGCCCTCGAAGTTTTGAAAAACAATAGATGACGAACAATTACAAAGACAATACTATAAATCCGAACATTTCTGTTATGTGTGTGGCCAACTTTTTGAAAATCCAAAAGAAAGAATATTAATTCCTCGATAAAAAAAGTATATGAACTTTGTTTTAGGTGTCAAATCGGTGATCGAAACAAATCTTAATCCCCCCCTAATATTTATTGTACGTTTTGTGTATCATTTCTTAATGGTTGGCTGAGAAGGTCGCGATATTTGTCATTTGCAATTTCAGTGATATGGAGAGGACCAAAGGTCCATTCTCCGGACTATTATTTCTGCAGTACAAAAATTCCTGGTATAACAAGAAAGATCAAGAAGACCTTTAAAATTCCCAACATCTTTTCATCTATGAAACCCGTCTTTTCATCTATGTTCAGCCAAGAAACTTCCAATTCCAGTGCCATTTAAAAATTGGAGTTCACTTTCAAAAACTTTGGAGATATATAAGTCTACAAAAGGCAACATTGAATACCTAGATTTTGGTGGAACATCTGCAGAACCTCATAGAACGTCTCTGAACTTGACCCTAATTCGAGGTCCGAACCACTAAAAATAATTAGACAGAATTATTGGCTTCCAGATTAAAGAGTTTGAATCGTCTTGAGAGGGAACTACAATTTCTTCTTATCGTCAACAGAAACAAGGCTTCCAATGCTTGCTCTCACGAAATGCGATTTGGTATATTTTACGATGACCCTCTCCTGATTCTAAGAAAAGTTGTTTATTGATTCCCTATAAACTCGGCTTCTTTATATTGTGTACGAGAAACTTTCGATTCTTCTTGTCTATGCTGCCATATGTAAGAGATGTAGACAACATAAAAATTTTGCTATCAAAATGCAATATCAACTCATTCTTGAATATATGAGGTTATTTGAAAGTTACAGCATTTTTGTTAAACCTGCAACAAGGATATACTAAATTTTATTATTATCTATATTAATGGGATATCAGAGATCGCCAAGCATTTTCTCAAGAAACAATAGTCTAAATCTAAAAATAAAAGCCTTGGCAATAAAACTCTTAACTTTCAACCATTTGTAAATCCTGAACAGGTAGAATCCTGAAAAGAGGAAGATATATCCTCTTTTGGACATCACACTCGGATACACGAAAAATTTTTGTTAAAGCTTTAGATAAAAAGTGGGTCCGAATCCCTTGTTGATGTTGTTGTCGTATCCCCATGGAAGGAGGGAAGAGTGGGTGCAAGCCCCGAGTCCCCCCTGTACTTTAAGAATAAATTCCTTGGAACAGTGAGGTTAAAATAAAAGAAGATATATTTGAAGGTCCACAAATAAGGGAGCTTCTGAAGGACCATGACTTTGAGAAAGTTTAAATGAGATGTTGAAAATCTAAATGGAAGTCTTTTAAAAAGGTCTCAACTCAATTTCTTGACAATAGAAAAACTGAGAACTATGGATAACTAGTTTCAGAACTCCTTCAAAATTATAAAAGCTCTGGATGTAATATGTCCCTAAAAATACAGAT